>LOEQ01004542.1:65492-86080 GCA_001685075.1 Bramus lutescens
GTATAAGCTAGCCATGTGGGAGCTGGGCTGGACGAAAAACAGGCCCACTCCCCTCTCACTACAGTGGCACAACTGGTGGTGCCAAGAACAGTACTGAGCTGCTTTGGTTTTTCTCTTTGGTGCTGGTTAAATACTGAGAAATACGCTTTGCTTGACAAATTAAAAGCAATAAAATCAATTCTGTACATGGAGCAAGAAGCCCAGAACTCAGGAGCAGGGAGCACAAACTGGAAGCTGCACAAGTCGCCACATGGCAGGGAATGTGACAGTGAGGAGGGGGAATGAGAGCAAGCTTGGGAAATTTCCAAGTTCCTATGTGCTTTTAGCTCCATTGTGGTGTTGATTTTACAAAAAATAAAAATAAATAAAAACACTTAGCAGGTGAAAGCATGCCAAGCAGGCAGGGGTGGGAGACTTTCTGGGCTCTGGACCATTTCATTCTTTTAAGCCAGTCTACCTGGTAGTTGTGGAGTTCAGATCACCATGGGCACCAGATGAACTCGGATGCTAAAAAGAAATCCCACACTAGTTCGGAATTGAGCATAATAAAGCGTTATTTATTTAGGGGTAGACTCACATATTACAGGGCCCTGCTCTATAGGGAACAGCAACCGAATGCCGCAGCCAGAACTGAGAACTACTGTGCACTTTACATCGGCATTTATAGTATATGAGGCCATGCCGTGGGTGGGAAACTTAAAGGATACTGGCTGTAGGAATTCCTGCAGCAAACTGTGACATCTACCAAACAATCTACGCAGAGAACTTCTCAGAAGAGGGAGCAGAATGATTGTGAGATCCAGAAGACTGAGAGCAGTGCTCTGAAATAGTGTATTGTGATTCTAATAGAGATCCTATGCCTGTGAGCTTTCACTGTGTGGCAAACTGCACAATACATCCAAAAGACAAGTCTGGTAGACATGCCAGCAAAGACTGGGGAACTTTTCACAAGGCCCCATCGTCAGATGAAGTTACAAGTAGCTACTGAGAGGCTTACATTCTAGTTAAGAGCTGTGAATTTTTGGCATCATTTTCTTTACAGTGTCAATATTTTCCTCCTTTACTATGGGTCAGCATCCTGTCTTTGTGTTGTCACATCCTGTGACTATCAGATGTAATTTTCATGATGTCCTAGCATATAAAGTGTTCATCAATCCAAGGGCTAAGAATACCATCAGAAAGTATCTGAGGCCTGTAGAAGTTGCTTCCTCCACTTTATCATAACCTACTGATCTAATGACCTCTTTTTTCATGCTAAAAACTTTAAAAATTTTTGTTGTCTTACATAAAGATTCATAAAATTAGTAGCTTTTTCGAACTTGATATTTTGGGTAATTTGAGTCCATGTTCTTTGGATATGACCACTTCTATTTCTCTATAAAATAAATTGTTTTCCCAATTAGGCAAGAGCTGTGTTTTTATATTGACCAAAGTAATAAAGGATATGCATATATGTGTCAATTGTCAGCTTCAGACAATGCTTGTGTCTCTTGAGTTTCTTTCCACTCTTCATACATAAACTTTCTATCTTTTCTCTCTTATTTTCTTTATCCTAATTTCCAATTTTGTCTTCTGTTTCCATACAGTGTCCACTTCCTTTACAAAGCCACAATATAAAATCAATTTGAGTTCATGTTTATTGTTTTTTAACTATATTATTTTGTTTCCATTAGTTTTCAAAATTATAAGACTGAATATTTGTTATTTTTTCTGTGAGGGTATTAAGGGGGTGACCATTAAGTTTTTGGTTTATGTAGCTGCTTACTCTTTTTCCTGCTCTACACTGGAATGGCCATAGAAGAAAAATACCTATAAATTTATGAAAAATGTAGTAGGAAATGTCTGGGATCTTGCCTCTCACTCTTTCCACATAAAACTTGCTCCATCTTTTTTTTGTGACCATAAGTTTTCTTCATTCCTCATTAAAGTGTTAAATCATATTTGTGAATTCTAGCACTGAATTATTTGTTAACTGAAATGCATCTTTTCACATTCGAGATTGTTGTGTATGATTATGCTAATTAGTTAATCATGTGCTACCAGAAATATCAAGCAAAACCTGTAAGACATATGAAGTGATAATATATTATTTTCAATTTCAGAGATTAAAAAGAGAATTTTGTGTTAATTTCAACATAGAGTGGAAGATCAGCAGCTCTGGAAAACACCGAGAATTACATTCAGTCAAAGTTTTCTGGAGTTGTGGTTGTCAAACTAGAATGTGCTAATCTTACTTAGAACCTTTGAAAAATATATAAATTTACAAATCTCATCCTATTAACTCAGATTGAGTAGATGTGAGGTCCCGTAAGGAAGAGTGGGTTTAAAATTAGTGTACTGAGGTCTGCAGACAATGTGAATCTGACCTAAGACTTTGCTGTGATGAGCAGAGGCAAGTTCTCCTCAAGCTTTGGGGGTTGAAACCAAATAAATAGTAGAGGTGGGAAGGTGAATATGTCTGTTTCAGGGTTTTGGTTGTTCAGAAAAGCACACCTGGGAAGGATAGGAATTAACTATCATAGTAAAACAGTCAATGTTTTATAGAGGCTCACTATGATCTGCACTGAGCAATAGGCCAAAACACTTTCAAAATGTCTCAATTTAACTAAGGCAGCATCAATTTTGAAGATAAGATGATATTTTTCAATTAACCAAAATCTAAAATAATTCATGGTTGAAAGTGCTCATGAGTAAAAGTGACATAGTGACCAGCTGTTTCTCTCTCTCTCTCTTATTATTATTATTATTATTATTATTATTATTATTATTATTATCACTATTATTTGGAAGTTCAAGACAGGGTTTATCTTTCTCTGTGTAGCTCTGGTTGTCCTAGAGCTCACCCTGTAGACCAGGCTGGCCTAAATCTCACAGAGATCAACCTGTCTTTGCCTCCCGAGTGCTGGAATTAGAGGCATGCACCATCCCAGCCTGGCTCTTTCTCTCTCTCTCTCTTTAATTTTTAAGACCACACTACACAGTATTTTGCATTATATAAATAAAAATGTGTTATTCAAGGGTTTTGTTTCTGAAGCTAATTCTAATATTTACTAACTGTAGAAATTTTAATGAAATTCAATTTATCAACTCTTATAAATTCATTATGTCTAGTGTTTTGTGAAAACTCGTCAACAAACCGAAGGGCATCTGGATTTGTCTCTCATGACAGCTCCTAGGAGTACAGTACAAGAAGAAATAAATAAAGAACTAGACATGCAACTTAGTGATAGATCATTTCTTAGTGTGTGGTGGGACTCTATAAGAGGAGTGGGGAAAGGGGCAGGAAGAGGAGAAGTAGGAGGAGGAAGAAGAAAGGAAGAAGACAACGAGAGTATCATCTTAAACAAAAATATGCTTGTGGTCTTCAACTACTGTGGTGCAAGAATCGGGGAATGATAATCAAAAAACTGTCTATCATATTTTACATTAAGTGAAATCTCGTGATCTCAAATCTTTACTGTTTTTGCAAAAATTCTTCTACATGGAGTGAATGGGCTAATGGTACATTACTGAAGCTCCTGAGTATGAATTGCAAAAGTTCTCTTGTCTACAGTGATTGACAGGCCATTATTAAACATTGGTACATTCACATATGTAATGTGCTCTGGAAAATTAAGCTACAGACTCATTTCACAGAAAAATTATCTCCTTACACATCTTTTTATGTGTTCCCTACAATTGTCAGCCCTGGGGGAGTCATTAGGCCTGAGAGACTTATCTGAAAATTCTTTATCTGTGGAATTTCCTGTCCCACAGCTTAGATTCCTGAAAAAGAAGTGTGTCTAATACTTTTGTTCACACATGATCTATATTGATGATAAATCTAGTTAACTTGTCTTTTTAAAGCTGGCACAACAGACCTAATCCATCTCACCCCATGTTTTATAAATGGTTGCACCAATTAGTTGGTTGCTAAAGGGAGGCACTGAAAACTAGAGTAGCAAAAGCACCTGCCATCCTTCAGTGTTTCATGGAACTAACTAAAGCACAAAACTTCAATGAGTGCAAAGCCATTTTTCTGGTGTTGACAACCAAATCTATACTTCCATTGAAAATACAACCTTTAAGCTTTCTATCAATGAGTTAAATTGCCTCCTGTGTTATCAAACTGTCTCAAAATCAAGAGCTGCCCAGCTAATCATGCAACTTTCTCAAAATTATTAGTTCCACACTGATTTTCAGTGACTAGCGTCATGTTCAGCAGCTATCAATCCTCACATTTTCATACATCCACCTCTTTATATATACACTGTCAGTTTTTGTTTCATTGTATCATAATTCCTCTAGTTTACTAATGCTTTTCAGAAGTTTATTTTCTTAAAACTCTTTCCCTTGTTCAGGTCATCATCTATACTATCAGCAATGCAATGCTTTAAAAGGTTCTGAAAATTATCTTGCTGTATAGCTTACTCCTCCACTGAACAGCTGCTATATATAATATTGTTACTTCCTTGACCATTTATTTTCTAACACAATCTTTATGAACTTAATCCAACCTAACTATATCTTCTTCTACAATTATCAAAGTTATAAACCAAATTCTATAATTTGACTCTGAAATGTCCCCCCAAGATCCAATGCCTTAGATGCCTGATTGTTTTCAAGGGTACTTCATGAGAAGCCATTGGAAAATTGAATTAACAGGTCCCAGAGAGAAATATTTGGTCACTGTGGGCACGTCCTGCTGGAATCAGGGAGTACTGATACATTTCCTCTAAATTTGCAAACTGGCATAAAAGGAGCAGTTTCGGTCACCTACCCATTCCCCTCATTATGTGCTGATTTGCCTCTGACCCAAGAACAATGGCACCAACAGATCGTTGTCTGAATAGAAGGTCCTTCCTTACAAATAGAGTATTTGGGGCATTTCATGACAGAACAAGAAGATGGTTGATACACCAATGTCTTCCTCTCACCTGTACCCAAACATACTTAGGGTTTCACTTAGACTCTTGCATCAAAAACGAGCATGAGCCAAGGAAACAGTGTTGCATCTTTGTAAACATTTGTAAAGGGGGATAATTACAGTATTTAGATTTATGCTGAGTGATGGTTGAGAAGACTGTAGAGGAGAATAGACAGTTCTGAGATGGGTGCTGTCAGGTGATAGCAACAAATCAGAGTATCCCTGCTTTTGCTTTTGGTTCTTTCTTTTATTTTTAAACATCCAGGAGAAAGAGATTCAAAGTGAAACTAGAATTATCACTGCTTGAAAAAAAAGGCAGTGATTCTAGCTTGCAGAAGGAGCTGTTGAGTCACTTCTGTTGTTTCAAAGTGTCCTTCTCTGTCCTATATTATTGTGATGAGAGAGTGGCCTTGTCTTAGTATTGACAGCGTTGTGAGAAAGTTGTTTATGTGTAGTTTGGAACACAAAGGCCAAAATGTCAGCTTCCAGCAGTGAACCTCTCTAGACTCATTTTTCACGTTCTCACTGCCCATGTCTAGTTCTCTATACAGGTTACCAAACAGTTCGCGGCATCCTAAAAGACCTGGGCTCTTGTTAGTGAGTGAGTCTCAACATGTCACTTATAGTCTGAAAGGCCCTTCATCTATAATTTCCTCTTCTTCGTCCTTGTGCACATGTATGTGGCTCATTAGTACAATAACAGTGGCTAAAAAAAGTCATATGAAAAACAAAGAAAAACTAACAAGGAAACTTTTATTAAGTCACTTACAAGCCATTTCATTCTTTCTTGGTGCAGCCTTTTATATCCCTTGATACATATATTTATGGCATTTTTCTACATTGTATTCATTTGATAACACATATTTAAATGGGAAGAGTTCATTTCTCTGAGGGAAATAGCATACTTTACTAATCACCCCTAAGAAGGATGTGCAAGTCTTTATATGCTTTTCAATATTCTTCCCTTATCCTTGTGTTGTGTAAGACTTTTCCTGGAAAGATGTGAATAAATGTCTCCTTATTCCACAAGCAAAAAAGACAACAGAGCAAAGGAACAATTCCGTAAATGTCCATTTTGTCAAACTAATTGGTTTATTGGTATTATTTACAGGAGTGGGGGGTATTTATGGAAACATGAATGGAACAAAGGAAAGTGAATCACCACAATGCACCTTATTTTAGTTGATGACTCACAAAAGTTTCAGGCCTGGAACTCTGCACAGCTTGTAAAGACCTCTATAGGTCCTTAGTGCGTATAGTCTTGGGGAAGGCCTTATGAGTCTGTTAAGTTCTCAGAACTTCCTGTTTCTGTTTATTTTCTGTGCCTTAAAGAGTCCCTCTCTTCATAGATGTAATCTACATGGGAAGTAGTAAAATGCAAGATCCCTTGATTAAATTGGGAGCATGGAGACCATGAAATAGGGTTGAAGCAGAAGAGAGAGGCAGGGAGAGAAGCAAAAAAAAAAATGTATAGCATAATAAAATCAATTTAAAAATTACAAGAAATAAACTTTATTTTTCATGGAGCAGCTGTTGGATCCTGGACATCTTGACCTCAAATATTTGCTAATAAAATGAGAAATTTGAGCAGGGAAAAAAAAGAGTCCCCCTCTAGAATGGAGTATTTCTGCTACATGGAGGGAACTGTTACACACTTTAACAATACCCTCTCTACTAAATTTAAATATGCATCATGCCTGGAACATACTGTCCTTAATAAATAAAAATTCTCATATAAGACAAGAATAATCACACAGAAAATCAGTTTACAGAAGATTAGTCTGGTGAATAGAGGAAACTATAGAATATCAGTGAAGGGGTCTGAATCAATATGCTTTAAAACCTTTCCTTTCATTGTAAAGTTAGTGTTAAATTAATTTCTTAAGATTTACAGATTTTTCAGTGCTCAGGACAGCTACCCCAGACTTAATGGGGCTTCCTAGCCTCATGTGGAACACATGCGTTACTGCGAGTGCAAGAACTCTTAGGGTTTCAAATGTCCTATCAAAATACCTCTTTTTCAGGTGTTTCCTCTCATTGCTTCCAATCTGGAAATGTGTGAGACTTCTGTACTTTCTCAGGAACTGAGTTTAAAAATAGAAAGAAATGATCTAGGTTTTTGCATACTTTCTGTGAGTCTTGAAATATTGAGTGACTCAATGGGGATTTGAACAGAATATGAATGGACTTGAGATGAAGTGCTTTTCTCTGCACAGACACTTGGTACTACAGACTAAAGAATAGCTACATGTGATTTGAAAGTATAGTATCGGGGCTCTGGATGTCACTCAATGCCGAAGCATTTTCTTGTTGTACCAGAGGCCCCGAGTTTCATCCCTGGCAACAAAGAAATGAAGTACAGAGTGCCTCTCCATAGGAATCAGACTCTTTGCAATCTTATCATTATAAGAAAAAATGTGCGGCTGCTCTTGCAATCGAAGGTTTCTATGAGAAACAGTAGATTTATCCACACTATTAATCAAAGATATTCAGATGAACAGAACATGGATTTAAGCTGTCATAGAGAACTCTTCTTAGATTTTGCTACCGCTTGCTAATTTGGTACTTTTTGGTACAGGCCATTTTAGTAAATTTTTAAAAATGATAAAAATTTCAAATATTTTAGTTCATAACATAGTTTCTGAATTTTCAATACATTAACAGAATTCTAGGAGCCTATGAGGTTAAAGTTTATGCAAATATCAGAATATCACAAATGACATCATGTATATATACAATTATGCAATTTCAAAAATATAGTTAAGATACATAAATAAGTCAGCAATAAAAATCCAAATTGAATTAGACCATGAATTGTGCATAAAGCTTCTTTCTCAAATTTATCCAACTATAATATGAAGTGCTAAGTACATAAACATTTGTTATATAACACAATAAGAATATAGAAAAGTCACTTGAACATGTCTTATTTAGACTTTATTTAAGCTTCCATTTAAAATAAGTAACCATGCAGATAGGAATATAAGCAAAATGTGAAGTCATATGAAAGAATTGCAATTCTTGATCAACAAAACATAACAAGCACCAATAATGAAAAGCAACTATTACTAATAATTAAACTGAAATAAAAAATAATATCATAAGAAAAGTAAATGTCTAATTTATGTGCAAAATAATGAGATATACCCAAACAATGAAAAAGTGATTCCATTAAAATATTAAAAATAATAAAAATCAGAGACTAAATATATAACTACAAGATAGGGTGTAGTCCTACCCTACTCAAAGCCCATAGCTAAGTTCTATTACTTTTCCTACAGAAACATAAACAATTTGGTTCTTGACACTTTATAAAAAGGATACCAATGACAAAAGAAAAGATTCTGCCCAAATACAGTTTGCTTTTGGAACCAGTGAGAATTACTGGAGTCACAAGAACATAAGTTGACTTTCAGGTAGCTGTACCACTGTAAAGCCCACATCAGGATGGATGGTGACTAACAAAGGCTGATTACTTGGAACTTATTGGCCAACTTTAGGCAGTTCTGTTGAAGAATTTCCTCTTATCAAGCAGTTCTTTATTACCTGTGTACCCTCCTGGAGGAGCACTGTGTTACCTGTGTAAGCTCACAGGGGAACCATCTGAGTATTACCTGTGTAGCCTCCGGGAGGATCACTGTGTTACCTGTGTAAGCTCACAGGGGAACCATCTGAGTTTTACCTGTGTAGCCTCCGGGAGGATCACTGTGTTACCTGTGTAACCTCACAGGGGAGCCATCTGAGTATTACCTGTGTAGCCTCCGGGAGGATCACTGTGTTACCTGTGTAAGCTCACAGGGGAACCATCTGAGTTTTACCTGTGTAGCCTCCTGGAGGATCATTGTGAGTCTTACAATTTTCTGGGTTTCTTGAATAATCTAACTTTTGTGAACTTCCCAAAGGTCACCAGATTCATTAATTTCCTGAGTCGCACAAGCTTCCATCCTTCCTCCAGGAGAAAATGCTTCAGTTCAGGAGAAACAGCTACAGAAAACTCTAGCCCTACTTCCATCTCCCACAGTTTTTCAGGTCCTTTTACACAATGTTCTCTGAGTCTTAGTGTGGATGGTACAGATACCTGATTATTTTATTCTGCTTGTTTTGAATGTTGAACCACTCTGAGACAGGACTAGTTACTTATTCGCAGACGTCTGAACAGTGTGACTCTCTAAGAAACCACCACTGGCTACCAAAAAGCAAATCTTGCTACTGTGATAGAGATTAAGAAGAGCAGTAATTAGTCTTCATCAGTGCATATGTTAAGGAGGCAATGCGACAGCTAAATCAAATACTTTTAAGAAAACAATAAGAATAATCTCCACTAGGTCTATGCCCTTCTAAGGAACCATTTGATTAGTTACTTCTGCTGTGTTTGTTCACTTGCTTTTGTGTTTGCTACTGCTTTATAGAAAAAAGTTTGAATTCCTTTATATGCATTGGTCCTTAAATCTAATTAGAAATATGTTGGTTATATTCATACTGGTTATGTTACTATTGCACAAAAGAGCTAAATTTTTCTAATATGTTCATGGTGATGTATACAAGGAACACAATGAACTAGGAATGTTATTGACTATTGTCCACTACCAGCCTACATACAGCTCTTTGGTACAATTAAGACAACAGGGAGAGAAATTTCAGACAGCTTAATTTTTTATGCCCTGCAACTGAAACATAGTTTGTTCATCTATAGGGGCTTGCCAAGTAGCTCTGTCATAGAACCAGGGGCTATGGCTTTGTGGTTTACAGGGACTCTACAGACTCCCTGACTACTTACAGAGAATTAATACATCCCTGGCACCAGTGTTTCCTCTTGGTAACTGTATGGCTGCTCTGAGTGCGTGTCAGCACTCACACAGATGCCTTCATTTTAACTCTTCACTGCTACTTTGCCATCTTTCCAGATGTTGCTCAATTTGTAAGATATACAAGAATTGACATTATTTCAGGAAGCCTTTTGACAGAGGTAGGCAGGACTCTGAAGGCAACCTGATGTCTGTTCCAATTAAATTCCGAGAGTTTCAGATTCAGAGGCTAGGGGACTACTAAAATAGCAAAATTTGTTGCAACATAAAAATTGAGTCAATTTACCAATTATTATTTCTAAATCACAAATTTCTAGATTTGAGTACAGTAGCCCTGGTGGAAGAAAGCACCACAATCATTCACCAATAGCCACCCAGCCTTTTCATCTAAGGGTACTGCCACCCAATTTTTATGTATGTCCCCACTCCAGCTTGCTTATCAAAGGCATTTTGCATTGTCTGTCCCATTTGTGAACCATGCAGGAAGAGGAACATATTGTAACAGCTCCATTTGCTGCTTGAGCAAGCTCCCTAGTTCTGAAAAAATGTATTAAGTCTGTTGTATGTCTTACAGCCTACAGCAAGGACCACTCAACTACTGCCATTACCTGCATGGAACCTTTCATGGGTGTGTTATTTTCAGAGAGTAAATATATTCTCAGACCCATCTGTATTCGGATATACCATTCATGTGGTGGTGTGCTTAATCAAGGAGAAATGTCACCCTGTACCTGCATAAAGATCAGCCCACCTCAACCTTCGGCAACACATCACAGAGGACATGCAACTGACTCTCTGCAATGTACTTTTGACTCTTTCAGTTCCTGACTGATAGGTCACCAAGGATAGACCAGGTGAACGATCCCATCCAAGTCTAGGAGTCTTGAGAGTCTTGTGACTTTCCAAGTGTCCAGAGTTTCACAATTGTTGTGAACTTCTGTGCCATATCTCATAGGTTTCATTAGCTTTGTGAATGCTAGGAGCCACCCTCATGTCTCTAGGAAGGTGCGCCTCAGTTTGAAGAAAATGGAAAGAAAAAAAAAGAAATATTTAAATAATATTTTAAAAAGAAAACAAAAAACTAAATTAAAACTGTTTCTTTCACAAGAAATTAAGGTGAACATAGTAAACAGACTTGCACAGAGAACATTAAGATTAGACATAATTTATAAATAGTTCATTCTTTTTATATTTATTTATTATTCTCTCATATAATACATTCCAACCACACCCTCTGTTCCCTCCACTCCTACCAGTTTCACCGCATCCAGCCTATCTCCCAGATCCAGTATTCCTCTATTCCCCCCCAGAAAAGATCAGGTCTCCCAGTGATAACAACCCAATATGGCATAACAAGATGTGATAAAACTAGGCACAATCCTTATATCAAGGCTGGATGAAACAACCCAGTAGAAAGAAAGGGTACCAACAGCAGGCAAAAGAGTCAGAGACACCCCCACTGTTAGGAATTCCATAGGAACACCAAGCTACACAACCATGACATGTATGCAGAGAACCCAGCACAGATCCATGCAGGCTCCGAGATTTCATCTTCAGTCTCTGTGATCCATGTTCTGGCATCTTCAAACCCTTAGGGTATATCAGAGAGGCTTCCTCTATCAGTTTATGGAAGCAGAAGCAGAAAACAGAGATCAGAGTAATGATATGTAAAATTATAATTTGCTTAAGAGCAATGTCACTTATATATCAACCCCAGCACCCGATAAATAAATGCTTGTAACACCACCTCTTATATTGTCTTAGCCTGAACATTCAAGAAAAATAATGGAAGAATAACAGCTATTTTTCTACCTAAGTTCTTATCTACATGGGTAAACCACTGATAATGAATAGGTAAGTGTAAAAGAAAATAGAACTGCTTTTGTTTAGTATGCTATTAACCTAAAGCTTTAATGCATAGGAAAAAGTGAGAACTGTAATAACCACTAAACTGTCCCTCCATCTGCTATAAAATTCATAAAATTTTATTGACTAGATATGAAATTTTATTATATGTTACTAAACAATATGACCCAAATTTATCATTACAGCTCAGTTTATCTCATCATAAAAAAACACATATTTAAACTTTGTCTTCAAAGGTACTAACAACTCAGAATATGTAACTACTTTATTTGCTCAGTTGTTTTTCCTTTGTTTTTGTTTTAGACCAGGTTTATTTTAGTTGTTCTTTGACAATACTCTACAGCTATTCCAAAAATCAAAGGCATCCTTCTCTACCTACCCTATTTTGTGTCTTTTAAGAAAAAAAAACACTTCAAGAACAATTTGTGAGTCCTAAAAGCCCTTGAATGTATGGTGTTTCACTGCAGCATGGTCAACTTAATAGTTTTACTAAGAGAGAAAAACTATTTCCCTCTGTGAGCAGCTATCAATTGCCAATAGCTCCATTGCAAATAAGTGATGGATCTCTTAGGGGTATCCCACAGGGAGAGGGGATCCCACTCCCCTCTCCATGTTGAGATTGACTTAAACAGTTATTGTGTAGTTTGTGACAATTAATTGAGTTCATATATGCAGCTGCACTTTTGTGTCCAAAAGGTAATGATTTTAAAACTATCAGAACACACATTTCAAGGGGAAACATTGTAATCACACTTAATAATAAAGTTTATAATTTTATCCTAGCCTCCACGAATACTAAAGTTCATCAGGTAAGATGATTCAGCAGGGAAAAACACTTCCTGCCAAGCCTGAAGAGTGGAGTTTGATCCCCAGGACACACAGGTAGAAGAAAAACTGACTACCGAAAGCTGTCATTATGACTTCCACATGTACTTCAGGCTCGTGTATCCCCTCCCCTCAATACCAATAAAAAGTTTATAAGGTATAATTACTATTTTTGTCCACTTTAAGTTCTTTGCAACATGAATTTATATCAAAATAATTCCATTTGCATCTTCATATTATCATGTTATATAATATGAAAAGATGTAAAACATAAGTTCAAATGAAGCCTGCTATATCCAGTGCATAGCTATATAAATACAATAACTTATTTGAGGTGTTTTAAGCCTATAGAACTCACTGAGGCAACACAAGCAATAATAATGTAAATCTAAAACTTTCTTTTCTGAGTGCCATAGTTTTTCATATGTGCTTTTTTCTTATTAACTAGTAGTTACTAATTTCCCCTCTGCTATTAACTTAGGCCCTCTTTACATAACAGAGAAAAAGATTTAATTTAGGTCACACTGAATTTCTGAAGAAACCAGCTACCACACAGTCACATGGATGACCCCGTATAAGTGCAGATGCCACAAAATATTACATAAAAGATTTATCTTGACTTTAATGGAATCAATTATAATACATAGTGTGGTATGAATTATGCTCCTGAATCTGGGTTGACATCTGAACGTCTAAACATGGCTGTAGTACATTTTTACCAAGGACAGACATGTGTATAGGAAGCATTGTATGTATGTATCATGTATCTAGCATTGTAACTCATGAAGCTACAATTTAAGTAGTTACACAAGTGCCAAATATGCTTGGACAAACATTTGTACTGTGATGTTTGATAAGTATTACATATGTTCACATGTATGTTATTTACATTGATAGATAACTCTGTAGTATTATTGGATTTGATCCACTTTGGGCAAAAACAGAGGCAGCCCAGCTGTAGTTTGCAATGTTTCTTCAACATAGCAGTTTATTACGCAAATTAATCTAATTACTTTAGTAGAGTGATCGCTGATAGTTTGCCCTCGTACTTGCTGCGTAAAGGTTGATCCACAGTATTTTGCACAGACTCATCTACTCCTCACCTTTTTCAATAGATTACAAGATGCTCACCACCCTGTAATATGCTTCACACTTAAACTAGAACAATGGAGACATTCCTATCCCTACTAATTCAGTTTGGTATTAATCAACCAGTTTTTTCCCTTGGCAGATTAGATTTATAATATTTTATTCTATAAGAACACATAAAATTGTATCTATCATATTAGATTGTAATTCTTATTTCCAGTGTCTTTAAAATACTTTGTTTATTCTTCTCTCATATATTACATCCTGACTGTAGTTTCCCCTCCCTCCTCTCTGTCTCTCTCCCTAGATCCACTACTTCTCCATTTCCTTTCAAATAAAAAGAGGCCTCCTATGGATAGCAACTACATGAGGCATATCACGGTATGAAAAGACTAGGCACATATGCTCATCAGTGCTGGGGATGAGAGAACCCAGTAGGAGAAAAGGGAGGATTTACGCAGAGGACATATGTAGAAACATGCAGGATCCCTGATTACCAGTTCAGTCTCTGTAAGGTCCTAGAAGCCTAGTTGATTCTGTGGGTTTTCTTGTGGTGTCCGCAATGCCTTTGGCTCCTACAACCAATCCTCCTTGCTGTTTTTCATTCAATTCATTGACTGCCCCTTAAAAAACTGCTGTCCTAAGCATCAGCGGTTGTGCTGCAATGGGTGCAGCCCGCAGGAATTCTGTTCCCTCATGCATGGGCCCTCTCAAAGCCACTAAAGGAAACTTTATTTAGATCACTACCCCTCTAGAGAACCCAGGATTCAAAGGGTGAGGTGACATTTTGCTTGCTCAGAGAGGCTGAATCACAAGTAGCTAACTTTTTTCCTTGCTTGAATCTCCCCCCTCAAAAAAAAATCCACCAGAGCTTCTGCTTTGCTCCCACTTAAGAACACTTGCTACACCTGACTCCTCCCTACCACTTCCTGTCAGCTAGTTGCTGACACAGCCTCCTAACCACAGGTTAGCTTTATTTAACCAAACAAATGGAACATGCTTTTTGCGTTGTAAACAAAAGCAGTTGTATCAATTGTAACACACCTTAAAATAATATTCCACAACACCTCGCACACTTCCACAGGATTCCCCAAGTTCTACTGAATGTTTGTGGCTCTCTGCATCTGTTGCTATAAGTTTCTGGATGAAGCCTCTCTGATGAAGATTATGGTAAGCTCCTTTCTATGAGTATAACAAAATCTCATCAGGAATCATTTTATTGACTTTTTAAAAATGTTGTTTGCCTCTATCCTACATGTCTGTATTATCCAGCCTCTGGTTCCTGGTCAACCAGGCAGTGTCAGGCATAGAAGTTAAGTTGGACCAGTCATTGGTTGGCCACTCCCACAAGTTTACCAACTTCACATCTGATAGAGGGTTAATATTCAAAATATGTAAAGAACTCAAGCAAACCAAATAATTCAATTAAAATGCAGTACAGAGCTAAAAAGAGAATTCTCAATAAAGGAATCTCAAAATATTGAGAAATACCTTGTAAAATAGTTCAACTTCCTTAGCATCAAGAAAATGCAAATTAAAGCACCTATTAGATTCCAATGTAAACATTTTAGAATGGCTAAGATCAAAAATAGAAGTGATAACCCATGAAAGCAAGGATATGGAGCAACAGGAACACTCCAGCATTACTGGTGGAATAGCAAACTTTCGCATCTACTTTGGAAATCAATACAGTGCTTCCTTTGAAAGTTGGGAATTAATTGACCTCAAGACCCAGCTATACTACTCCTGGAATTTTCCCTAAGGAAAATTAATTCTACTACATGGATACTTGCTCAACTATGTTCATAGTTACTTTATTCATAATAGCCAGAAACTAGAGACAACCTAGATATCCTTCAACCAAAGAACTGATAAAGAAAATGTGCTGAGCATTTACTCAACAGTGTATTACTCAACTATTTGAAAAATAACATCTTAAAATTTGCAGGCCAATGACTGGAACAAGAAAAATCATCCTGAGTAAGATATCCCAGCTCCACAAGGACAAACATGATAGGTATTCACTTATAAGTAGATATTAGCTGTGAAGTAAAGGGCTATCATGCTACAATCCACAAACCCAGAGAAGTAACAAGGAGGGATCAAGAAAGGACACATTGACCTCCCTGGGAAGGTAAAATAGAATACAGTTTCCAGGTGGACTGGAAGCAGGTGGAGATTGGAACAAAAGAAATCAGGTGGGTAGAGGGATGGAGGGAGGGGAGAGGGTACTAAGGGAGACAAATGGAATGGGGGGCATTTCGGGACAAGGTAGAAACATACTGATTGTAAACTCACTGGAATCTACAAAGATAACCCTAGTGAGGACTCCTAGTAATGTCTGTGTCTTAATCATAATTTTATTTATTATAACATTGTCATTATTACAAGATTTTGAAACACGGTAAGGCTATTAGTGATAAATGCCTATACTCTCTATACTATAAAGTTATTTTGATTATTGCCACTATATCTTTTTATGCTTAAATCATCAACCTAACATGAAGAGAAGTATCCATGTTCTGTCCACTTGCCAGCAGCATGGAACCTGAAGATTTACTAGAATCGATTATTCTTCACTAACAGGGCTGCATTACTTCTAGTTGTCTTCATTTTATCTATATTATCTGTGTAATTAATTTATAGAAGATCACCTTTTAGATCAGAAGAGAAAGTATTTCTTCTGCCTGGATTAATGATTCCCTTAAGATCAGCATCACAAGTTTTTATATAACCATTAAGAAATTACTCTTAATAAAACACAATTTATTCACATTTTTTACCTAACATCAATCATAACTCCAAGTTAATATCAAAATTTATTGTATTTGGATGGATATTCTGGAGTATATATAAATCTAGAATGATTCAATCTACTTTAATATATCATTCAGAAAAAGTAATTAATTTTAAACAAGGTCGAAACAGTGATGGAGACTGGACTAAAGTCAGTCCTTCCTCATTCTCCTGAATGCTGTGGTTACAGACATGAAATATCACACCAGATTCAGGAAAAGAAAGCAGCTGCCTTAAAAAGCCATCTAAGTAACCCTGTTAAATGGATCTTTTGGGCACTTTGAATAACAAGTCATAATTTTCTCTAATATGACACAAAAGCAACTGCTTCTAAGTAGAAAGGGGCAGGTTTTGGAGCCCATCTACTAGTAAGACCATTGTTCAGACCATTGGCTCATAGGGAAAATAAGAATATTCATTCAAATAAATATAATTCTTTGGGTTATTAAGTTTGAATAAAAATGAAAATCTTCTTGCCCTATAATATTCTAAATTCATTTTCATTCTCTTTTTACTTGTAAATGAGTTATTGTTTTATAATTAAATAACTCAACAATTTAAAAGCAAAAAATGTATTAAAATAATTAAGGGAAAAATGCCTCAGATGGTTTCAATTACTTAAGCACATGTGGTACATTTGTGAATTAATTTTAGTTAATATTAAATGTGTAATAAATACTTATGAGCTAAATTATAGATACTATATCAGGAATGAAAATGGAAAGAAAAATTATAGAGATGACCTCCATACAAATTGATTTGATTTGGGAAATAACAAAAATGAGAATTATAAACAGAGATATATGCAGAGAAAGGGAGGCCACTGGTCTATCCAGGAAGCAAAGAAAAGTTAGGTTTTAAAGAGAAAGAAAACTAGACATAGTGCTTTTGCATTCTCATTCATGCTTGAAGCATTGTGGAAAAGCTGGTATGGATGCTTGTCAAGAAGGTGCATTTAGGAGGTGAAAATAATTTAAAATCTCTGCAAACTGTTAGCTTGAATTGCAGCTTGAAATGGCCATTTTACTATGGGCAAGGGCAGTTACTCTCGGTTTTCATAACAAAATTGAAGTGCCATAAATTTGTTTTATACTACAAGAAGTAACTCATTTATACCTCTCTTTGAAATAGTCACCACTCAAATACTACCCATTTAGCAGTCTTAGCAATATGTTTTACAATAAATGTAATAGCTCATAGTTGTCTTATTCCCTTATCCAAGGGACCACATTAGCCTATTACTCATTAGCCCAAAGTTTGCTTTAATTGTGTTCATTATCTTGGTATTTCATACAAGTGTGCAGCTCACATTTGCCCAAATTCAATCATATCCCTTTGTTCCTTCAGAAAGACTGTTTACAGGTAATATAATGATCTGGAATACACATGCTATCATCCAATAAAGCTTAAGTGCTTACCCACTTGGAGGTACTTGCAACACAAAAGATGTCATCTAATTTATCTTTTCTGTAGACTATTAAACAAGCGAACAGTATATTAAAGACAAAGAAACAATAATCAGAGGGTATATTCACAGGTCTATAGACATCACTTATATAAAAGTTCTTAGGCATAAAATACCTCTCTTTATTAGTCTAAAAATACTTTCATCACAATGTTTCTTAAGCTTTCATTCATGCATAGTCCCTGTATGAGAATTTGATGGAGTTTTCATCACATTTTGCTGAGCGTGATTCATATGTAACCCCCATACCAGAATTTGACAGAGGATGATTACAAACGTATATCAATCCACTAAACCACTATATCCATCAGTGATATTTCTTTTTAACCTTTGTCCTGATATATTTCATATCATTTGAATTTTTCCTACCCTCAGAGTAAGAAAATATGAGCACAGTTAATATCACCATAGATGTTCACATTAAACCATATCTCAGAGCTATTACAAATATACTAATTTTGCTAGCTCCTGATGTGACTCGGATGTAGAATGTTCATCACAAACTGGACACAGTTTTCTAGCTTGGCACTGCCTTAGGAGACTATAGATCCTGTGTAAAGTTTAGCTAGTAAACATAGGTTACTGGGGAAATCTTTAAGAGCTGGAATCTTTGCTTCTAACCTGTCATAATCTGGACTAATCTTGCCTGCTGAATTAACTGCATTTTATTTCCTAAATTGAATATGTAACAATGTATAAATTAAAACTGCCTCATGATTCTGTCCACACCCACTAAGCCATTCCCCTGTTGTGTCTTTTCTGGAGGGGTGATCTGAAATTCTAAACCATTTCTCCCTTCAGTTATTTCCATTAGTTAAGCTGTCACAGTGAGGAGAAAAGCTACTAATCTTACCTTTATTATGCAATTGTTACTTTTATGAAAATAGATTTCATAATTAAATGGAACTGCTATGTGGATATCCCTCAATTTTATTCATCCTATGCCAAATACAATTTTTCTTTATGCTTAATTATTTTAGTTGCTAATCTATGTCATTATATATATACCAATATATTGACAGCAATCCTATTTTCATATTAAGTCATAAAACTATGAAATGCTAGTTTTTAAGTCACATAAATAATTAATTCAACAAGTTCAAAATGGTTTGATAAAGTTTAGCATTTATATTAGTAATTTCACAACTAATTGTTAGAATTATGTTTATACAAAATATTAAACTCATATAATTTGTGATTTGATCATCTAAACTGTTTCAAGGTATTTTAAACAAGGTATTACCTCTTAGTTGCAGAATTGATGTTATTTGACCCCACAGTTTTAATCTTCTTAACACTGTCTTGGGTTTCCTGGCACATCAACCTATACAAGGTGTTGATTAAAAATAGCAGTTTGAGTCAGGCATGCCTTTAATCCCAGCACTTTGGAGACAGAAACAAGAGGAGCTCTGAATTTGAGGCCAACTTGGTCTCCAGAGCAAGTTTCAGAACAACCAGGGTTACACAGAGAAATCCTGTATTGAAAAACAAAAACAAAAACCTTGGTGTTTTCTATAGTGGTATGAAACACAGACATACCCTACTGTGAAATAATGCTCTTGTACACTGTAAGAATTTGCCACTTATATTAGTTTAATAAAATGCTGATTGACCAATAGTCAGGCAGGAAGTATAGGTGGGACCACCAGACTGAGAAAATTGTGGGAAGCAAAAAGTTAGAGATCAGTCACCACCAAGATGCAGAGGAATCAAGATGAGAATGCCTCACTGAAAAAAGTTACCAAGCTATACAGCTAAACATAGACAAGAATTATGGTTTAATTTATGCTGAAAGAGCTAGTTAATAATAATCCTGAGCTAAGAGACCAGTTTGTTTGTTCATTTGGGCCTTAATGGCTACAAGATCAGTCGGGACAGAAACTCTGTCTACAACCATGTCTTACGGTTGCTAGTCTATCACCTAGTCAATATTTAAAGTACAAAAATAGTGGTATCATAATCAATTTATTTCAAATGATTTTGACTACCATGTGAGTAAATGGTTGCAATGAAATTTCTATCCATATATATAATATGTATAATGCACTTTGATTCTATTTACCCCTCTTATACACTCATCCTTTTTCTCTTATTTCTACTCCATTGTCCTTCTTTTTAATAAAAAGTAAATTTATGCCATTTTCAAGAAAAGGAATAGGACTAGTGATCATCATGTTAAGTAAAACAAGCCAGACTCTTTTTCTTGGTGCATCATAGGAGTCAGGCAAGATGAACCTAAATAGCAGCTTCTCAGCCACCAACTGTCAGAAACAGCGGATGGAGAAAGTGACCTTTTTCTTTCCATAAGACACTACCTGGCCACAAAAGTAGCTGCTGCTGCTCTAGATGAAGAGTGGAAGGGTGATGTGGTTCAAATAAATTGTGTGAACAACAAACAAGAATTTCTCTAAGTGACCACATTTAAAAAAATGGAGAGAGCTCACATTAGAGACTTAACAGCACAGCTGAAAGCTCTAGAAAATAATTAAGCAGACTCACCCAGGAGGAGAAGAATAATGGAAATAGTCGATCTGAGGGCTGAAATCAACAAAATGAAAACACAGAAAACAATCCAAAGAATCAATGAAAGAAAGAGCTGATTCTTTGAGAAAGACAAAAAGATTGGCAAACCTTTATCCAAACTAATCAAAAGGCAGAAAGAGAACATTCATATTAACAAGAACAGAAATGAAAAGGGGGACATAACAACAGACACTGAAGAAAATCAGATAATCATTAGGTCTTACTACAAAAGCTCATATGTTACAAAGTAGGAAAATATAAAAGAAATGGACTTGTTTTTAGATAAGTACCATTTACCAAAATTAAATCAAGA
>LOEQ01004542.1:100596-130011 GCA_001685075.1 Bramus lutescens
TATACTCATAACAGGAACAACCCATCAGGATGATGTCTCAATCCTGAATACCTACACCCCTAATGTAAAAGCACCCACTTATGTAAAAGAAACATTACTAGAACTCAAGGCAGTCATAAAACTAATTTTTTGAAGACTTTTGTTTCCAAGCTCTTTACGTTATAATTATTTGGATTTAATACAGAAGACTAAACGGAGCAATTTCTACAGACAAAGCCCTCTGTGCTGTGCTTGCTTTCTGCTAGCAACATGTAAACATTTTATCCCGACTTCTTTTACAGAGCCATTTTTGATATTAATAATCCTAATGACTATGCATTTATCAAATTATAGTTCTTTCTAATATTTCTTCAAGGAAGTCTACTTTACTGGCAGTGAAATGCCACAGGCTGTGCTAAGTATTTTTACTTGATTCTTTTGACGATGTTGTTAGTTGTTTTCTGGATTTTGGTTTTTATTTGTGTGTATGTGTGTGCCTGTGGTGTCTTTACATTAATAATGGTAAATGTGTAAATTTTGTGTTTTCCCAGAAAATATCACAAAGTATCATATTCCCCCATACTAGTATACACAGAAACAAGTGCCAAAAAGAATGCTGTGACTCTAAAAGCCACCAATAAGGTGTGTGTAGTGTTGAATCATCTTCTAACATGTCTATAATCCTAACAACAACCTCAGAAAGCCAATGCTATGTTAAAGAGATCAAACTCAGACTTCAATCTACACCTTCAAGACATATGGGATACAGAGCCTTTATGGGAATTAAGGAAAGTGTTTCCATGAAGTTGGAGAGATGGCTCACCCATTGATAGCAATGGCTGCTTTCCCAGACTGAAGTTCAATTGCCAGTACCTACAGAGTTCACAACCATCTGCACCAGAACTCCACTTCCAGGGGATCTAACCCCTTCTTCTGGCGTCCATTGTTACCAGGCAAGCAGCACATGTTACACAGACATATATGCCAAGAAAGCATTCATATCACACATTCACAACATCAAATGAAATCAAAGTTTTAAAAAGAAAAGTCTTTCCTATTTTCAGGTAGAAAGATGTGAGTTCCTTTATGAGAAGATCACTCACTGATCTTTCTGAATAAGAGGACTTTGGCAATGAATGACCCATGTTACCATGCATGGCAGATCAATACAATATGACACAGCCAGACAATAGGAACTAAGGTGTAAATTCCCTTACACCAAGATACAAATGAACTCGCTAGGGTAAAAATTTCTCCATCTCTGACTTCTCTTATTCTTGTATGAAATGGGACATCTTGGTGTTGAGTCATCAGTAAGGCAACATTACAGTTGTCCTTCTACAGAACCCCCACAAGTCTTCATCTCCTGCCTGACTCAATGACAGCTCTTTCTCTTTCTCCCCTCCCACACCTGAGAAATATTACACTTTCTACTTCAAAGGGAAAAGCTAACAGCTGCATATCAAATACCTTTAAATAATAATCAAGTTCACTAACCTCTGATTGAACGTGGGGGTTATTTATTTCATGTGCTGAATGAATGTCCAAAAAGCTAAGGAATCTTAATTTGGAATTACCCAATTTAATAAAGTCCTATATTGGACACATATTTGAATTAAAACATATGTAACTGGAATAGTTGCCATCTCTAAGACAGCTCAAATCAAATTGAGAACTCCTACATGGGTTGAACTGTGGAGCAAGAATCCAGATGGTTTAGCATTTGACCGTGATAATGGTCATGAGGAAGGCCTATGTCAGAGATGTCCTTGCTGCTCCAATGCTTATTTGTATTTGAATAAGTAGCTATTCTAAGGTCCTAGGCTTTCTATCATGTTAGATTTTAATAGAGTTCTAGGGGATTGAGAGACTCCAGCTATGTCTCTTTTGTTATATATATATATNATGTGATAAGAGTAGGGTAATATTAATAAATGGACATACTCATGTCCCAAGCTTCAACCTTGACAACATTCACATGTGACTCAGCTATCTATTTGACCTAGACTATCATATTCTAGTGGAGTTTGTAAAATTGAACAATCAAAATTTTGTATGATAAAATGTGAACTAGCATTAGCCTGTGGTATACAGATTCCACTGAAGTCTCCTGGGCTTGACTATTGCTTCATTTGAATTTGACTAATTTCAAAGATGACCAAAGATAGCTCTGCTCTCCACCTAGTGTAGTTAGACTCTGAAATGACCAACAGAGTCATGTTTTGAATGCTGTTTCCCAGCTGATGGCACTATTTTAGGAAGCTGTAAAATTTTTAGTGACAGTAGACATCTGAAAGAAATAAGTCAGTAAGGGAGAGTCATCGAAGGACATATGTGGCCCCTGATTTCTGTTCTGTGTCTATGTCCTGGTATGTAATGATATGAACAATTGTCAATCCAGTTACCTAGAGCTAACCTATTCTACCATGCCTGCTCACTGAAATCATGAGTCAATACAATTGTTTATTTTCTTAATTTTTTTTCTGTCAATATTGTAGGAACTAAAAATAAATCAGGGAAATTGATACCAAAGAATTAGGCTGATAACAGGGTTCACACTACCCTGATACTTATAGGATTTTAGGATGTTTTGGTTGAAGAACTTGGAAGAGTCAGGAAATAAGAATTAGAAAAGTTCTATAATGTTAACAAAAGCTTAATGAGAAATTTCTTGTGGAATGCTGAGAAAAATACAGAGTTTGAAGGGATGGAGGGCAGGGCTAGAGAAATGGTTCAGTGACTAAAAGCACTTCCTGAACTTGCAAAGGACCAGGCTCTGGTTCCTAACATTCACATGGCAGCTCACAACTATTTTAACCCTAGTTCCCATTAATCTGATATCATCTTTTGAATTTTGTGGACTCTAGGCACACACACCAATAACATACATGCACACAGGCAAGAGGTTTAGACTAAGAAAATAAATATGGAAAAATATGAAATAGAAAGCACAGACTATATTGGGAATTGGAATAGAGACCATTTTATATTCTGAGACCATTTTTATATTCTGATATTCTGAGACCATTTTATATTGTGATAAAGATTTTGGAATAGAGATCATTTTATATTCTGATAAGGATCTTCACTACACTTTGCCCATACCCTGAAAAAAATGAGTGATGATAAACTTAAAAATAATTGATTGATTAATTTGGTGGAAAAAATTTCAAGACATCCTAGTTCTCGGTTAGGGTCATAATTAATATTGGCTGCTTTTCTCATGCTTATGGTGATGGTGATAATTTTAAGTCAACAAGACAGAAAGATGTCAAAAACAGTTTGCCACAAAACAAAAGGATTTAAAGAAACAAACAATAAGGCAGAAGCTACTGAAATTAATAAGAAGCCAAATACCTTTCTCTGGAACAACAGAAGAGGTATCCTGAGGACATTTTAGAAATTCTCTAGACCTCACCCATCAATGAATCTTGGGAATAAAACAAAATACTCATGTGAAAGAGATTCCTTTGAAAGGCGAGTGCCTGAACCACCCATGTACAGAGAACCCCTGCAGATAAGAGGTCTTTTCTAGGCTTATCTACCCAAGAATTCAGAAGCTGGGACAGCTGTGGTCAAAAGTGGCATAGCTAACTGTTCAAGCCAACAGCAAAACTTAGTATTATTTATGTGAGTCTGATAGTAGACAAAATGGAAGATTTACAGGGTTGTGAATGTTTGCTCCAAGATTTGGAGCAAAGCTTGTGAGGCCAAGTATTGTATAATAAATAGTTGGATTCCCTGCAAGAAGTCCTTGAGAGGAGTCTGTGGTAATCTAGGAGGATTTTCTTAGGTTGCGATGGAGACCTCAGAGGCTTAGGGAAATGCTGAGAAAATGGGACATTTGTCAAAGAAAGCCATAAGTATCAAGTGGAATCAAGGAGAGAGAGAGTCTCTCTCTCTCTCTCTCTCTCTCTCTAAGTTCTAAAAGCAGCAGGGCCAAACAAGAGGGAATACACACCTGATGGAGCTCATATTATGTGACCGCATAACCACATAACCACATACCCTGTATCCTAGCATGAACGTGACAGGCTTCTTTCATACCTTTCTGGAGTCAGTCTTTCATACCTGCTGTATATGCCCTCACTTCTCCCCATTAAAATCATGATATATACTGTGTTCCTTTAGATATCAAGATAATATGGTTTCTCTTTTATTCTCAGGAGTTCACAGTAAAGAAATGACTTTTTTTCAGAAGAGATCCTGAACTTGGGATGTTTGAACAGTGTCAGAATGGTTAAAACTAGGGAATTCTTGAAGATGGATTTAATGCATTTTGTACTAGGAGCTATCCGTTGGCCATTGAGGGTCAGAGGTTTATTGTTGTGGTTTGAATATGAAATATTTCCAACAGTCTTATTTTTTGAGAGAAAGCTCATGATTTTATTGTCTTCATACCAAGATCAGCTTAGAAGTGAATCACTTGGCCCTTTCTCTTCTTATCACCTCCCAGTTCAAAATGCTTGCATCTCTTAATAGCCAACATCCTCTTAGATCTGCAGTTGGGCTCCACAGATTCCAGGCTCAGCACAATCTTCTTTGTAGTTTTCGCCTTTTTGCGGAAAATAGACTTAGTCTGCCCACCATAGCCAATCTGTTTCCTGTCATAACGCCGCTTTCCCTGGGCATACAAAGAATACTTGCCCTTCTTGTATTGGGTCACTGTGTGGGGTTGGTGCTTGACACATTTCTTGCAGAATGCCTGGCGGGTCTTAGGCACATTCACCATGTTGGCAGGTGTGATATCGGCACAGAAAGAAAGGCAAAAGTCTTATTTTTTAAAACTTGTTCTTCTAAAGGTGGTACTTTTTGTCAAGTCTGTCAAACTTGTAGGAGGTAGAGCATGGATGGTAGAAATTGATCTTTCAGTGGGTGAACCTTTGGCAATTAGTTGTATTGGCCTTAATTCTGCTACCATAATCTTCCTGGTCTTCCATGATGCGGACATTTACTGTTGCCATGAACTGAAGCTGCTTGGCCATGACTTCCCTACCATAATACACTGAAATCCCATGAAGCCATGAAGCAGGAGAACTTCTCATTATCTTATTTAGCTGTTTCTTCCAGCTGTTGCGTTATCATCACAACAGTGCTGTAAGAGAAATATATACATCCGTGTCACTGTGTAAACAGCAGACAGAGATTTTATGAACAGAGTTCTGGGGTGCAGTGAAGCATGCATACTGATTGCACAGAAGCAGGGCTCAGAGTTGAACGGTGCAAGAACATAGGAGAGACACTCTGGAATTTTCTCAGCATTCTGCTTTTTCTGTTTTGTAAGTACTCCACTAATGCTGAGTAGATGCTGCACCAGATTCATTGACTTTTCTTTCACGAGTATGTGTTCCTGTAAGTAGGGATGTATAACACGTGTGTGCCTGTGCATGCAGATAAAAGGAAAGAGATGGATGTGAGTTATGAGATACACACCCACATCCTATGTGAGAACACCAAGTGCTCTCAACAACTGAGCCATTGCTCCAGCCTTGATGTTGCTTTAGAAGTGAATTGTTTATTTCCCTATATAGTTATTGGTACTTTTTATTATGAAGCTTTCTTATTTTACTGGATAACATATTAAGCTAGTTTTTAACCTTTTTAATAGCTACAATTTATTTTCCCAATAGATTATCACTATTTTCTGCACAGTATTCTAGTTAGACAGTGTTTCATATCCCTGACACACACACACACAAACACAGACACACACACAAATACACACATATGAGATATCAAAAAGAATCAAGCATATTAGTTTCCTCTAGAACTGAAAGAAAATTTCACTTATCTAGGAGCTATGTCTACAGCAAACTGCATATAAACCAGTCTTGTTAGAGGACAAGGAAAAAAATCATCCCCACTTTGAATCCCGGTTATATAATAAAAGGACTCTGAGGACTGGAACCCATATAAAGACATTAGATCAACAATATTTAAGTAAAAGGAAACTGAGTTTTGTCAAGTAGTATTTGAAACAATTACACAAGCACATATGGCTTCATTTAACTCATTTTCTTTCTAGCAGCTGTGACTGAATCCGAAGCGAGTTCACTCCAGGCAAATGTGCTTTAATACCCAAATCAGCCTCAATATAGATTTCTCTCTCTGTGGGAGCATGGAAAAGTTGGTTTTTGAGTTAGAGAACTCATGTCAGTCAGCCTTCCTCTGCATTTGACAGGATTCCACTCTTACACAGCAGGATGAAAAAGGAGAAGAATCTCTCAAATGGTCCTACCAGGCTTTTGCTGTTAAAGGGAGATTAGACGTCAAGAAAACTTTGTTTCAATCACAATTTCTTAAATAAAGTACAGAGATTTCAAGATTATTTGGGGGCTCTTTTGAAAGGTTGGATGGGTAAAAAGAAATATCTTTTATGACATCAATTTAAACCAATAAAATGATTATTTTATTGGCATAGAGTGACTATAGTTATCCTGACAATTTATATAGAGGTATAAAAGTATGTAATTATAAGTATATATATACATATAAGAATATAGTTATGGTTATAGGACCTTGAGTCAGACTTCCTGCTTTCAAAATCTCTTCCTGCTTCCTGGTGTCTGTACAACTTGGGGTGAGTAACATGGGAAAGTAGTGATTCATCTAATGATGATGATTTGGAGCGAAGCTTATGATTGAGGAGAGGCTTTCATTTGACTTATGTGTTCTCAGAAAAATTATCCTAAAATGCTAGACTAACCATTCTTTCCTTCATTTCACATATGCTATAGAGATTCTACTTTGTGCCCAAGTGCCAGGTATTGAGGATAGCACAGAAGGCTTGTGCTCATATAAAGATACTATTCTCAAAGACAAACAGTGCTAGGAAGTTCCATTTTACAGGAAGCTTTTTACTCCATTTAAAGGGATAAGGATGATTTCAGTGTCTGGGTGTAGCCAACAATGTCACTGTGTTTCAGGAACCATCCATCCAGCACAGACAGGTAAAGAATGTATTCCTGGGAATAGCTTTTTGGGATGAATTGAAACAGTGGGAACACCTGGACATGTTAAAATCCTAACAGGAAAACCAGGCCCACAAGTTTATGAGGCACACTAGCTGGAAGAAAAGGTGTTTCTCTCTGTGTGTCTTGGATTCCACAATGTGACATTCCCCATCACTGCAACAGGGTGGCCCTGCTGAGTATATCAAGGGGCATCAAGCAGGATACTGTTCCTGGTATGTCAATTCAGCTAGCTCTCCTCCTGTTGCTATGCCCTACTCCACTACTGTTCAGGACAGACCTGAACCTGCCAGATCCCCCTTCTAACCTAGTCCGGACCTTCTCCTCAAAGATGAGGTAGACAGCTTTGTTCTCAGCGCTTGAGTATAGTAGCTCCAACAGCAGATCTGTGCAGCACAGGCCTGGCTATTATCTTATAGATTCTCTCTTAGCCAACTTTTGAAGCTTTCTGAACTCTGATCAGGCTCATTTAAATTACACTTATTCTTTATACGGCATACATACCAGTAGGTGTATAGATGCTTGTACTATGCATCATGTAGTAGAGCCTGCCCATTATCAAGTGTCCTTTTCAGTGGTGAACGCTTCTACAGGCATGAATTTGAGCCTTTGAAGGCTCAAGATGAACAGAGGGTAGGTGATAGCAAATGCAATAAAACTAGACCTGTGACACTTATTGTGACTTCAGCAATCTTAATTACTTTCTTGCTGCTGCTAATAAGGACATTGTGTGCTCTGTGGGTTCGAATTAGATCTGAGTTTAAAACATAAGCACAAGGACTTCCCGTTTCATTAGCACGTTCAGCTCTAGAGTTTAAATTCTACTGCTCTGTTATAACTACGTAACTTTGTACGAAGTGCTGGTGTGCAATGAGGTAGGAAGAAGATAACGGCCATGCCTAGGTTGTTATACTACGTGTTAGATTTTTGAGGCAGCATAGAGACAGAAAGCAGAAAAAGACAAGAATCTGAGCTGCCACAGATGAGACTGTGTTTATTAGCACTCACAGTGAGGGGCAGCTTCTCTTCAGCAGGAAATTAAGGGGTCTGCCGGGGATAGAGTAAGCTGCCTACAAGCCCTTTAGCAGAGTGAGGGGCTTGGGAATGAGAAAATTGTTGTGATCTCAAGGGTTTAAACCACTCCTGTACCTCTTGTTTCTAAAATTCTTCGTCCAAGGGAAAGAGGCTGTCTCAAAAGATTCTGTGATGACTGAAGCCTGAGTAAGGTTATCTGTAATCACATACGAATTTACTACTAAGATTCTCTATATCTACTTAGCAAAATAAACAATAATTCATAAGTCTTTCACATCTAAAATGCCTATAGCATAGCTGTCAATTGATTCCTAAAGTATTAGACACTGTAACTGCTATTCTATGACATTGTCCTCTTTTTCATCTACCACATTGGCTCCAGGATTGCCTGTCACTGCAGTTAGTGTCATGGAAACATGTTGGCATGAGATTGTTCCATTTACACAGCTTTTCCCTGAATCTTATTTAACGTCCCACTCTATATAAAAGTAGAACAAATAAGCATTAACAGGTTTGTTTGAGATTTAAATATCAACTATGATTCCTATAGCTCTTCCCTTGGTTCAGCTGAAGAAGTCCTCCCTTTAGGGTGGAGGAGCGCAAAAGTGCTCCCTTTGAGGTGGAGGAGTGCCAGAGCTACTAGGCAGAAGTGCTCACTCTTTATCCCATTTTCAGACCAGCAAAATTCCCTTTTGAACTATGTACATGCCATGTAATACTGAGCTTTGTATAGCAGAAATAAATTATACTGAGTCCCAGAGGACATAGGATTCATTTGGTGGGGGGTTTCTATTTTTCTATTGCTGTATTTCAGTCTATCTGCATATTAACAACAATGAAAAGGAAGCTATAAATCATGTCTGTCGAGTAAGTTAGCTCTGCAGTCTCTAGAACAACACAGAAGGACAAAACAGCTGAAAGCTTACCTTGACAGAGAGGCAAAGTCTTGGTACAGCACTTTTCTCTCTAGAAATATGTGGAAATGACAACATTCTGTTATGCTTTTTGCTAATTTTATTAAAGTGTATGTTGGGTGTTGCTTTGAATTCTCAATGCAAACTGTGAACTTCTCATTCATTGAATAAGCTGTGTTGATCAGGAACATTGTACTCAGAGATGAAGGAAGATGCCAGGTTATCGCTCTGCAACCACTGTTGGAAGTTTCCCTCTGGATTTTTCTCTTTTATCCATCTTTCAGCTCTTTATGAGTTCAACGTTATACTTGTAATGGCCTCAGACTACATAACACAACACTCTCCCTGAGAATGGCAAACGTCTCTTCCTAATGCTAACTTTGCTGCTTCTGAATTGCTAATAATAGGAACTAACAGTTAACAAATCCACTCAGTGTAGACTAGTGAACTAACAAATATAGAAGAAAGGCTGAGATGAAGAGTAATGCGTACCTCGATGGAAAATAACCTGCAGTCTGGGGAAATACTTGTTAACATCTCATCAGAGAGCATGCTTAGTGGTTAAGAGCACTTACTGCTCTTGAAGATGACCTGAATATGGTGGCCTACAAACATCTGCAACTCGGGTTCCAAGGGACATAATGCCATCTTCTAGGCTCTCTCCATAGGTAGCAGGCATTCATGTGGTACACTCTCGGGCAAAATATTTATGCATATAAAATAGCACTAATTTTTTGCAAATAAATAAAACACAGAAAAAGAAGTATAAATGAAGACTGTGCTTTTGTTTCCCAGCCACACAGACCCCAATAATCACACAGAAAGTACATTAATTACAACAATATTTTGGCAATGGCTCAGGCATAATTTTTGTTAGCTCTTACATCTTAAATGAACCCATTTCTATTAATCTATGTATAACCATGAGAATGTGACTTACCCATAATATTCTGCCATCTTTCGCCTTTAGCAGCTACATGGTGTCCATCTCCTTTGACTCCGCCTGTTCTTTCTCTCTATCTCTGTTCATATTTCCCATCTAGCTTTATTCTGTTAAGCCAATGGCCAAAACTGTTTTATTTATTAACCAATAAAAGCAACACATATGCAGAAGGACACCATACTTCAAAAAAGACAGCAAATTGAAACGTGATCATCCCCCGTCATTTCTGAAAACTTGAACTTGACGACAGCTTTCCTATGCTGATGTGTAGTGTTAGCAAGAGTTGTCAACAAAGGAGCAAGCACTGGCAGAACCTTAACACGATAAATCATCTTCTTAAGGCTCGAAGCAATAAGCACTGAATTTGGCTGAGAACACTTTAGTAAATAACAGAGAAACAATGTTAACTTTCCTAATAAGTAAAGTCATCAAAGAAATGACAGATTGATTTACTTTCCTGTTAATCTTCTGCTTTTTTCTAATAAAATGCTTTAGCTGGAACCAAGGTCTTCCCTGACCCCTTTAAAGCTTAATAGGCAAGAAGCACAAAAAAACTCATGTTTTCCAAGGCTGTCAAGAACATGTGGAATGTCAAAGCAACACTGATAAATACAGCTCCCTGTGAGCACACTGACAAATGCTCTCCCTTATTTAATGCAAACCTGTCAAGTGGGATGATATTTCTAGGAAGGCAGCAAAAGATTCACAGGAGGAACAGAAAAGAAGAAAAAACTGTTGAGTGCAGGACAGATATTTTTTCCATCTGAAGTGGAAACAGCCCATTTGTAGGAGCTGTGGAAATGATGAGTTGCACCCAAATTGGCACCCTTACTTTCACCAAGGTGCTGAAAGTATCACCTCAAGGACACCAACCAAGTGCAGTGCTTAAAAAACAAGTACAGGAAACCAGGCAGATCTTCCTTTGGTAAAAGAGAGGAAATCCTCTCAATCCCCAGCCCCTGTGCAAATCACTTAGACTGGTACAGCACTATTATTCATGACAGCGCCTTGTAAGCCTGACTGGGGCAATGAACCCAGTTCACAGCTGCATGGGGGCAGGAGGCAAGAGGTTTTAGAAGTACAATTTAAGTTTGGTCAAGGAGTAAACCTAAATGGGATAGTTTAGATTTGGGCTCCTATATTACAAACAGGGCACCAGGGTTATTTCAGTTAAAATCGATAAATGTTGCTATAACAAGTACCTAAGGTGATCAACTTATAAAAGGAACAGAGATTAAGAAATGGTTTTAGGGATTTCAGTGCATGGCAAAGTAGCACTTCATGTTGGAAGCTTGCGGCTGAATCAGTTTCTTACCTCCTCGGGGGAGAAAGAAGCAAGGAAACACACACACACACACACACACACACACACACACAATGGCCAGATATCCAATGCTTTCTTACCCTTTATGAAGGCATACCCCCAGTTAGCTAATTTCCTTGTACAATATCCCATCACTTAAAAATTTCACCAACTCTCAATAGTGTTAGGGTCAAAGAATTAAACCTTTAACACATAGCCTTTTTGTGGATAATTTACATTTATACAATGGCCGCTAAAATAACAATTTTTGTATTTTATTTCAATCAAGTGTGTTCATAATCCTCTTTTTATTTTTGAAATTATAATACTTTTATATCATTTCCCCTTCTCATTCCCTCCTCTAACATGATCCATCTATTCTGCTTGCTCTCTTTCAAATTATGGTCCCTTTTTATTTGAATGTACTATGTACTACATACATGTTTGTGTATATATATATATATATATATCAAGGATGAAATGTTTTGAGAGTGGATTATTTAACAGAAATAAGCAACCAGTTTTGGATTCCACACTTAAGTTAGAAGAGCTTTTGCTCTGAGAGACTCATGGGAAAGTCTGGACCCTTTGACTAAGTAAGAAAGAGAATGTACTTACTTCTCTCTGCACATCCCATCCCTTCTCAAGGCAGATGACTGGCCTGAAACTCCAGCTGTTCTAAAAATAAGCATCCAATTATTTAAGAAATTATGGCCCCAAGATAGAACATCAACTCCCACAAATACATCAGCGTCATCAGAAAACATGACACAAAATTATTCTATACAAAGAATGGGATTATTTAACCAAAGTTAAACTCTTCAAAATAAAAACTTCCATTAAGATTATCTGTTATGACAGAAAAATTTGCATTTTCTGGAAAATAAGCACAATGTGAACAGGACCAGCAGCAGAATCCACAGCTCACCTCAAAAACCAAACAAATGCATCACACCATTTCTGTGACTTACTGAGAACCGGAGACCTCACAGGAATCTGGATTTAGAAAGATTGTCTATGAAGTCTGGCAAGAAGTGTTTTTCTACTGATAATCAAGTTTGAGGCAAAAGTACTGATGGGTAGCTCATCTCAAGATTAAATGGATCAGGGTCAGATAAAAACTTCAAAATGTGCTTCTTTATTTTCCATCTGATCTCTCTGAAAATATTTGAACTTAAAAAACAAACATACTGCAAATGTGCTATTTTCTAGGAGCAGACAGACAAATGATAATCAGGGTGCTAGTAACATCTGTTAGTTTATACACATGCACACTGGGGAATATAACATGTACTCCATTTATACAATGCATCAAATGTATGCTCAGGGCTGTGACTGTACCATTCCTCCTAGTACAATCAGGCTGATGATTTTTTTTATATTATACTGCAAAAATATTAAGAAGTTATCACTGCACTTCTGAGAACAGGTGGAGGTAGTAAATAATGTTGTCACAAATAAATCTAATTATAACTCTTTGAATAACAGTGATGATGTTGGAGCTTATATATAGAACACAAATTAAATTAAAACCACAAGATGATAAAATAATTTAAGAAATAGTTAATCATTTATCAAACTTTTAGGAAGAAACACCAAGAATTCCAACATTTTACCAACAGTTTTGCTCTGCTTTGCACAACACACACACTATAACACATTCTTTAAGGAGATACATTTTGGGTGCTTAACAAAGCTTGAGGTGATGACCTTTGGTTAGACATCAGTCCTAAAACAGTATCTTCAGAATGTCAATTATGAATATGCTAATAAACTTAAGACTATAAGCTACAATCCCTTAAAATTTTATTTGTGAGGCTCTTTAGACCTCACCCTGAAGCTCTCTGAGCAGTTAGCCTGGAGAAAACATTACAGGAGCAGAAATGACTGGAGAGACCCTGCCTCATGGTAAAAGGGGAAAAGCTATTGCTTAAGTGTCTTTCAGTCATTTGAGATTCTTCTGTTCGGAATTCTCTGTTCAGATTTGTACCCCATTTTTAATGGATTCTTTGGTATTTTAGTGTCTAGTTTCTTGATTTATTTATATATTTTGGAGATCAGTCCTCTGTCCGAAGTGGGGTTGATAAAGGTCTTTTCCCATTCTATATGCTGCAGTTTTGTCTTATTGACTGTATCCATTGCCTTGCAGAAGCTTCTCAGTTTCAGGAGGTCCCATTTATTAATTGTTTTACTCTCAGTCTTTGCCACTAGTGTTATATGTAGGAAGTGGTCTCCTATGCCTGTGCATTGAAGGCTACTTCCTACTTTTTCTTCTTTGAAGTTCAGTGTTGCTGGATTTATGTTGAGGTCTGTGATACATTTGGACTTGAGTTTATTGTATGGGGATAGATATGGTTCTATTTAAATTCTTCTACATGTTGACATCCAGTTACGCCAGTATCATTTGTTAAAGATGCTTTCTTTTTCCATTGTATAATTTTAGCTTCTTTGTCAAAAATCAGGTGTTCATAAATGTGTGGATTAACATCAGGGTCTTTGATTTGATTCCATTGGTCCACTTGTCTGTTTTTGCAGTAGTACCAAGATGTTTTCATTACTATAACACTATAGCGGAACTTGAAGTCAGGGATGGTGATACCTCCGGAAGTTCCTTTCTTTGAGTAATATATTGAATAGATATGGAGAGAGTCAACAGCTTTCTCTTGTTCTTGATTTTAGTAGAATTGCTTTGAGTTTCTCTCCATTTAATTTGATGTTGGCTGTGAACTTTCTGTATATTGTTTTTATTGTGTTTAAATATGTTCCTTGTATCCCTGATCGTCTCTAAGACCTTTATCATGAAAGGGTGTTGGATTTTGTCAAAGGCTTTTTCAGCATCTAATGAAATGATCATATGGTATTTTTTCAGTTTATTTATATGGTGTATTACATTGACAGATTTTTGTATGTTGAACCATCCATGAATTTACACAATGGAGTACTATTCAGCAGAAAAAATCAATGACATTTTGAAATTTGCATCCAAATGGATGGAACTATAAAAACCCATCCTGAATGAGGTAACACAGACTCGGAAAGACAAACTCAGTATGTACTCACTCATAAATGGATATTAGATGTAAAGCAAAGAATAACTAGCCTATCGTACATGAACCCAGAGAAGCTAGGACTCTAGGAAAACCCTAAGAGAGGCATAGATGGATCTCCCTAGGAAGAGGAAATAAACAAGATCTCTGGAGAAAATTGGGAGCGTGGGGCAGGGAGAAGAGAGGGTGGAAAGGGAGAAAGGCAGGGAGGAGGGGGAAATGAGGGAATGGGATGGTTGAGAAGAAGGAAGGATAAGGAGGGAGAACAAAGAAAGATATCTTTTTTTTTTGATTGTGGGAGCCATTATGGGGCTATCATGAAACCTGACACTAGGAAAATCCCCAGGAATGCATAAGGATGACCCTAACTAAGACCCTAAGCAGTAGTAGGGAAGATACCTGAACTGGCCTTCCTCAGTAATCAGATTGATGACTACCTTAATTGTCACCACAGAACTTTCATCCAGCAATGGATGGAAGTAGATGCAGAGATCCACAGCTAAGCACCGGGCCAAGCTTCCAGAAACCAGTTGAAGAGAAGGAGGAACAATAATATGAACAAAGGCATAAAGACCGTGATGGGGAGACCCAAAGAAACAGCTGACCTGAGCTAGAGGGAGCTCACTGACTCCTGACTGATAGCAGGGGAAACTACCTAGGACCAAGCTAGGCCCTCTGAATGCAGGTGACAGTTGTGTGACCTGGGCAGTCTGTGGGTCCATTGGCAGTGGGACCAGGATTTATCCCTAGTGTTTGAACTGACTTTTTGGAGCCCATTCTCTTTAGAGGGATACCTTGCTCAGCCTANGGACCAGGATTTATCCCTAGTGTTTGAACTGACTTTTTGGAGCCCATTCTCTTTAGAGGGATACCTTGCTCAGCCTAAATATAGTGGGGAGGGCCTCGATCCTGTCTCAAAGTGGTGTGTCAGACTTTGTTGACTACACATGGAAAGTCTTACCCTCTCTGTGGAGTGGATGGTGGGTTGGGTGGGGGGATCAGGAGAAGGGGAGAGAATAGAAACTGGGATAGGCATGTAAGATGAAAAAAGATCATTTTAAGAAATAATTAATAAATTTAAAAAAAGGGGGAAGCTGTCTTGTGACAGCTTGTCCTTTCACAAGCCTGCCTTGTGACACACATAATCAACACACACAACCAACACACAGACACTCACACACATGAAATAAATAGATAAATTTTTGCATGAAGAAAACTTGTAAGGGAGCAAATGAAGTCTAGAGTGTGTGAAGTCCTGAGCAAATGTATGTTGTTGGCATGGGTTTAGCCATAACAAAGACCATGACCTCAGACTTATAGGTAATTAACAAAACTATTCCCTGTATGGGAAAAAGTAAAGTTTTCCTTAGGATCCAAGGCAGTTATCAGTATGTTATAAAACTAGAAACTCCAGCTTCCTCCTCATAGAGGTTTAAAACCTGAGACTGCCTACCTACAGACTCATTCTACCTAGATAACCTAAACTCTCCTCTGTGCTGTACATACTAAACACATTCAGCTTCCAGGTTACTAGAGGTAGTAGGTGTGGCTCCAACAAGATGTACCCCATACCTGACCCCAGCTTTTCTATACATGTGTCTGTATGACTCTCTTTCTTTCATTCCCTTTCCAAGTGGGACCCAAGCCTCACTTGTCATCATGTATGATGATATGATGAATCCAATTAGAAAATCTTGGCTATTTTACTGTTCTTTTCCTGTTAGTTATCAAAACAACCATTCATCTAGGACAAAGTTCCATTGAAGGTGGAGGAATGTCAATTTATTTCCTTCCTTCCTTCCCTTTTTCCTTCCTTCCTTCCTTCCTTTCACCTCTTTTTCTAACCTCATATCGCAAATGACTAAATGACACAAAAATGTGTCTTTACCTCAAAAGGAAGAAGGAAAATCCATAAATCTAGAAGAGTCAACTTAAGACTTTAGCTTTGAAATTCCAGATGTGCATATATTATATTCATACATATACATATACACATATACATATATATTTAGTCTATGACACAGATTTCACTGACTCTGTTCCCTATATATATTCCTCTCACAGATACTTCATAGGACAATTTTTAAGATCAAACCAGGGCATATGAAAGTAGAACCAATCCCAGGAATGTCTTGCTTAATATTAGACAACTGTTTGCAAAAGTCAAAGGTCCCACAAGAGAAAAGAATAGCTGATATTCATTTCTATGATGTTCAGAGGGGGAAAGCTGTATTCAATTAAAACACTACTATGAACCAGTTTCCTCAAACATAACCCAATGAAAGTAAATTGGCTACATAAATTAATCAAATTCTTGCTCTTACAACCAACACAGAATGGCTGTACAGGCCTGTTAATCCAATAATCAGAAGGCTAAGGCAGGAGAGCTATACATTCCCAGTGAGCCTCCATTACATAGGATGACCACATTTAATCAAACCAAGAGCATAATTTGGAATAACAAGAAGAAAACAGTCAACAGCTCCTAGATGTGATAGGGGGAAATACCGAAATTATTCAATAAAATACTAAGCAATCTACTTCTTCAAGTAACTTGTTTAATGCAAGTTAGAAATCTCATCAGGGAATAGGGCTGAGATGACACCATCTTCACATAATCTTATTTCAAATACTTCAAGATCTTATGAGCCAAGGAAAACAGCCATGTCTGACAAGTTATTGTTGCATTTGCATATGCTAGACATAAATCTCCATCATTCATTCCTGCTCTGAATGACATTTCAGCTGCCTCCTTTTCACCACAAGCTGAGTCCAGTCCAGTGTCTGTTATCAGAGCCTATCTGATCAGTGCATAGCTATGAAAGGTTTCTTGAATACTAGAGGTAAGAAAATGCAGAGTGTTTAGCACAAAATATTGTGAATCAGAGATAAGGTTCAGGAAAAAGAAAATCACCCTTTTAGTACCAGGGAAATATTTAGTTAAGGAAAGAGAGTTTTAAATACAACATATAATGTATTATAAATAGTGCATATGTCTCTTGTTATAAAATAAATAACAGAAAAATGATCATTCAAAGGAAAGAAGAAAACTGAAAGTATGAAAAACCCTAGAGTCTGAAAAGAGAGATGAAATTTACAGCCCAGATAAATAGATGACAATTCAATAAAAGGGGGATTTTTATCTTCCATTAGAAAAGGAGATAAATGCTAATGTAATCAAAGACATAAGCAATTTGTTCATTTCCAGCAGAAAATACAATACAGCTCCTCTGGCTGGCATTCATTTCATGAACAAAGAATTATATCATCTGTGAAGGGGAAAGGATGTATTTTTAAGAAAGTTATAAAATATCAGACAGAAAAATAAGAAAGCATGCAAAGGAGAATGAGGTCACTAAGGACTGCTGACTAGCTTTCTCCAAGGCTTTCTCCTCCATAAGTGCAATGAGGGTGTGAAGCATGAAAGATCATGATTCAGCTCAGTAGTAGAGTATACTTAGCATGTGCAAAGCTCTCTCTGTTGCAATCCCTACATTGGTTAGTTGATAGGAAGCAGGGAGCGAGGGAGGGAGAGTGGGGAAGGAAAGACAGATGCTGAAACACCAGAAAGTGATCATTCAAGATAACAATTGTATTATAATTAGAACACTATGCATGAATTTTATTGTTCTAACTGCCGGAGTTCCTCCCAAATCTCCTTGGCTCACAGTATCCTTGCAAACTAATGGCTGGACAATGACTGTGCAAGCAGATATCTTAGCAGTCGTAAAGATGGTGGAGTTTCTTTAGAGCTGCTAACATCCCATTATTTTTACTTTTCAAGAAATCTGGAAGATTCTGTTTGCAAAGGTTTGTTTGTTTTTTTTTTTTTTTGACTGATATGACCCAGAGCTTATCCAATTATCCAATTCAGAATTGTTTTTCTGAAATGAGGTCTTTAAATTTGTCTTGATATAAAAGAAAGTCTACCACTTTTAACAGTTTCCTAAAGACCTACACTACAATATTCTACCCAGAAAGGTGAGAGAAAAAATGACATTTCAACCTGCAGACTTTAACATTCCATGTTTTTATGATTTTTGTGTACCGTAGTATCATTCACTAAATAAGAAAACACAGAAAGGGTTGTCATGTCTTTAATTGTTGTCTTAATTTAATATCGTGTGAAATCATTGGTGGAAGAATCTTGGAAGGGAAAGCAGCTTAGAGGGCCAACAGATTTGGCATGTATGTAAAGAAGGTGCCACCTCAGTATCTCCAGCAACAGAGAACATGGAAAGCAGCAGCTACTGGTGTCATTTATTCTGATAGGCATCTCCAATAAGCTTACCAAAAGGATTATCTCTTTATCAGAAGGAAGAAGTCCTGTCTTCAGTGGTTTGGAGGATTAAAATGGATTCCTCATAAAAGGGCAGTTAATATTTCTCTCAAAAACTTGGGAGAATGAAAACATTGTAACAGAGATATCCCAAGGGAGGTGTGGAGGGAAGATTATCTTTATGTGCCATCACCAGCAGAATCTAGACCTGCAGGGTCAGCGATGCCGCTGGATCTGAAAGGTCAGCCATGTTGGAGTTCGAGCTTAGTTTCACACAGAGAAGCTGATATAGAAAGAAGCTCAGTGCCTTTTGCTCAAGGCCAATGCAATTTCATATAGCCAATTATGCTCAATTATGTTTATTTATAGTACTCGAACTTATGTTAATATGAAAGTCACTCTGCACTACATTTTAAAAAAATGAATTGAGGACACACTTTAATATTGCTTACACACAAATCATTGTACACTTTATATAGCTTATTTTCCATAATTAAATTATTTTAGGTATACTCCACAGAGCTCTCTGAAAGTAAATAAATTCCTATGTTCTCTTGTATTTCATGCATGTCAACATCCCTTGAATGCCATATGGAATGGTCAAATCTATGTTGTTACCTAGAGTACACATACCTTATTTCAAGAAAATCTAAATACTAGTGACCAACTCAGTGTGTAGTGATGTTACCTCCTGTTACGCTGAAAATAGTCCACAGTGACTCTTATTTTATTTTACCCTTTTTCTTAACACTAAAGACACTTATAAGTTTAGGTGATTCTGGGATTTTCATAGTTGTTCAAACTGTTGTGTCTTTTGTGAATACAAGCTTGTACATGTGTTTATATTTTTTTATATTTTAGATTTTTATGGCAGCTGTTATTGAAAAGCAGTGACCTTTTAGTATCTGAATTACCTGCTAATGCAAAGGTTTTTTGTGACCATACAATAAAAGAGAACATATTCCCAGTATGTGTTATAAAATTAAAAAATACTTTTTATACCAAAACAGAGTTTACTCACATCTGTTCTCACCCCATCATAGGACAATTTCCTGCACTTATTTTTCATAAAATATAATTTAAAACTGCATTATGTGTTTGCTGTAGAAGAATTCCCAGTTACTAAATTCTATTGCTTTAACTTCCAGCAGAATTGGCTGTAAAATGTAAATGTACCATCATTTAATTTCAGTATTTCAAACACTAAATGGACTATTATCATTTTGACGAAGTGATCAAATTTTGCTTCAGTTTTTCTTTGATGGAACATTATCTTCATAAATTCCAAATTCTATTCTGTGAAATAACCTAGTATCTCTCTAATACTACACATTTGAAAAGCATTAGGATACATTGGATTGTGGAAAAATCAGTTCTTTTAGTCTGGTTTTTAAAACCATGAAATCAGACATTTGAACCAAATGATTAATACTTAAAACGTGAGAAGGATTGAGTCTTGGGATGAAATTATTTTTAGGTATATTATTTGTATAATGTTCTTTGCTTAACTTATCGTGAATCGTGTTTAAATATATTTGAAAACTAGCCAAGTGCCCAGTATAATAACAAGCACCTGAAATTGCCACAATGCAGGAAAAATACATTTGTAATACATTACTGATGCATTAAATCCTGTCCTAAGAGATACTAAAATTCTTGACATGTATTAAATTGCAGCAGGGAGAACTGCTTTTGCAGAAGTGCTGTGGTATCTCATGTCATGGCATTCTAGGTCAGGCTATGGATGTTTCCTCTGTAGATTGTCACTTCTTCAGTAAGAACATTTAGCAACTTTCTATGGTCTTCACTGAATTAGGCACTTAGGTTCCTGAATGTATACTGTACCAAAATATGTAAGGGAAAAGCCTATATATCAGCATAAGAAACAGAGGGGCTCTCATCTGGGAGATGAACAATAATGTGGAGCATTACCAAAAAGGAAAATTGAGTTATGATCTACACCTTTCTCCATTTTCCTACCCCTGAAATCAACAGCATGGGTATTCAGACTTCTTAAGAAAATACTCTATACAATGTCCAAGGATCATCAGACCTCTTAAGAGAATACTCTATACAATGTCTTGCCATGTTAAGAAGTGACATATGTAAAAACATTAACATACATTTAATTGAATTTTCTTGAAGAAACATAGAAATATAACAAAACACTAGAAATACAAAAACTAGCTAGCTCCATTTATAAACAGAACCAGGATAGGAACAGGGCTTTCCTGTACACAAATTTTATAGATATAACTCTTGTGTTATGTAATTATATTACTCAATTTATAAAATTACAATATTTAGCTACACTTAAAAAATGGTGAAAGCATATGGAGATCTTGATGAAGTGGTAAGATTTCCTGTGGTTGCTCAGAAATAAAATCTATTATTTCTATCACAATATACTTTGCTATGTGCCCATAGACATCCAACCTCAGGACAGAGGTGTCTGGGAAATCATAATAGTTATCATTCATTTAGGGCATTCTATACCAAAACACACAATGTTTCATTGTAAACAATCAGCACTTAAAGGGTTTCTATTATCACCATTTCTCATCTATTTTCAGGTGAGTAAATCAGGTGAAAGACATCATATCAGTTCTCAAAATGGATTATAGGAGGCTTTACTTGTTAGGAATATAGGCTGATATCCTCCAAATCCAATTGGAAATTCAAAACTGTTCACAGAGAAGCAGTGACTTTCCTAAAGTATGAGTCCACGTGCTCCTCCAGACAGCACTCACAGCTGACTCCCACTCCTGAACTCTGGGAAACAAAAATCACTTGGAGATTCTCCCAGAGATACTGTTAAAATTTTATGTTTCAAAACCCAATGCACAAACACCCATAAAACAGAATAGAACGTCAAGAAAGAGTCTCTCCTGAAACATGGACATCATATAATAATATACTGAGAGTCCATTGTATAAAAATAAATAAATATTCTAATTAGTTAATACCTTATACTCAAAATCAAACTTTACACTTTATTCATTCTTTTAGTCCGTGCCCAAAATAAGATTCTGAGATGCTAACCAATACAGCAACCAGAGAGCACAGTTGGCAAACGATAGTGCGTGAAGCCAAATCATATTAACAACCCAAAACACACTAGACAGAGGGGGAAAGGTCTGGGTGACATTTAAGCCCTCAGACTAAAGAATAAGAACTGGGAGGCAAAATCTCAGTTTGTCTTCATTTATATTAATAATCTCATCTTTCTAATAATGGTGTTTTATTTTATATACCAACTTGACTGGGATAAGAGGTCCCCAGATATCTGGTACAACATTATTTCTGGTGTGACGGTGAGGGGTTCTTGGGAGGGATAGAGCTTAAAGTGACAGATTGACCGAGGGTCATGATGCCAGTGCAGGGGACCGTCATCCAATCAAATGAAGGCTGAGGTGGAACAAAGTGTGGAGGGAGGTTGTGTTTACTAATCTTATTAGGAGAGACATCCACTCTCTCATCCAAGGAAACTGATACTATTGGTTTTAAGCTTTTGGATTTATGCTATAGCCTCTTCTGACTTGGAAGTGAATATAATCAGTGATTTTCTTGGTTCCACAGATGACAAGTGGCAGTTCATAAGCTCTCTTCCCCCTCCTCTCTTCCATCCCTTATTGTTATTCTCTTTTCTTTCCTTCTCATCTGTGTATCTCTATACATGTCTCTATCTCTGTTTCTTTAGAGAAACACAATTAATAGACTGACATATAGTAAATGCTAAAAGGTAAAAAAGCTAAAATGGAATGAGATGTCCTTTCTTATTACTGCCATGGGGAAAAGATGTAAAAAACACTACTATAAATGTCCTGAATAATAAGAGATCTGCCAGCATACACTGGAGTGGAGAAGTCAAGAGGCAGTCTGAAACATGTTGCTTCACAATATTTCATACCAAAATCACAAGTTCAATTACATTGACATTTAAATATTATCAGCATGAATTATCTAATGTATATTAATAAATCATGATAGTTTTTTTTTAATTAAGGCCTTCTCCATGAGATGGAACACTGCTCAGGTGGCCAAGAACCTAAAGCTAGATAGGACCAGACCTAGAAGCAAACAAAATACTACTGTTCTGCTAAAGGAACATAGCAACAAAATGACTCTTAGTAACATTCTACTCTACCCAGAGGTCAGTACCTTGCTCAGCCATCATCAGAGACGCTTTCTCCTGTAGCGGATGGGAAGAAGAGAAACTTTCAGCTGGACATTATGCAGAATGAGAGACCTTGGAATATTCATTCTTAAATGGGATGAGTATTCCAAGTATTCCATCACATCCTTCCTCAGGGCTCAGGAAGCCTGTGGAAGAAGAGGCAGTAAGGTTATAAAAGCCAGAGAAGATAGAAGATCAACTGCCCATTTATCCCAAGGTTTTGGCTGGCTTGCTCTTATGTAGGTCTTGTGCAGGTAGGCATAGCTGCTATGAGATCATGATTGCAATAGCCATGTCCTACCCAGAAGACAACATTTCACTGACCTCTATCCCCATCATCTGACTCTACAAGTCATTTTTACTCCTCTTCCAAGGTGTTCCTGAGCCTTGGTCATTATAGTGGTGAGGCTAATGTAGGCATTCCATTTACTGCTGACCACTGTTGTCCTATCCAGTGTGGTTACTATCACTGTGATGAAACAACATGTTGGGAACGAAAAGGTTTATTTGGCTCAAAACTTCCACAACACTAACAGAAGTCGGTACAGGAACTCACACAAGTCAAGAACCTTGAGGCAGAAGCTGATGCACAGACCATGCAGAAATCTGATTTACTGTCTTGCTACTCATGGCTTACTCAGTCAGCTTTCTTATTTTAGACCCAGAACCACCAACCCAGGCATGTCGCTACCCACATTGTGTTGGGCCCTCCAGGCTGGGCTCCCCCCGCCCAGTAATCTCTAGTTAAGAAAAGCCTGTATATCTGCCTACAACCAAATCTTACGGAGGCATTTCCTTAATTGATGTTCCCTCCTCTCAGATGACTTTAGCTTGTGTCAAGTTTACTCAAAACTATCCAGAACAGAGACTTGCTGCTTTTGCAGTGGACTCAGGTTTAGCTCCCAGTATCCACATGGCAACTAACAAGCATCTCTTACTCCAGTTCCAGGGGATCGGATTCCATATTATGTGGGTACTGCACACACATGGTGCACACACATGCATGTAGGCCAAACACCTATACCCTAACACATAAGACCAACAAATAAATCTTTTTAAAAACCTTCATATAGAATTTGAGCACAAACATTTCATGTTAATGTTGTTTTGAATGTTTTACAGCAGAAATGCCCCATGAGGACTCTTTATAATCTCCTGCTAGCAAGCAACACTCCTGATTTTCTCTGTATATTCAGTGCCAGATATATTGAATTGTTCACATTTCCTAAAACAAGCAAGTTCTCATCTCTAGATTTATATTCAGTCAGCTCCAATAGTGTCAAATGCAATTTTTATGCGGTATATGGTGATTCACACAGGCAAAATTAAATGATGGGAATTTGTAGGAATTATTGAAATGGATTACTTTATTCTTATATATTATATGCTGAGTTTGTCCTCTAGATTAAAGAAAAAGTGCAGGAAATAAAGGAGGTGAGCCTGGCTATTTTCCACAATTAGAAACCACAAGAGACCTGCATTTGATGGATATAATACAGGAGAACCCTGGGGAACCCTGGGAAATGCAGTGATCTCTACACAAACTGTGCCTCTTTAAAATGTCTTGTCATTATTTGTGTGACATGAAAGAAGTTATATAATATATCTCTCTCTGAGTGATTGTCTTGATTTTCAGAAGCTCCAAAATGAATGATCTTGTGCATATCAGCAACAACTATGAGAACCACAGTATCCCTACTGAGCTGGAAACATTACCCCTGGCAAAATAAGGGTGACAGATGGCCAGGAGAGACTCCAGACACTACTCTCTGAAATGTGGTCTTCCCCTTGGTGAAAATCCTGAAAATGTCCCTGGATTAAAGTAGATCTGAGATTCAGCCCCAGGCAGAGAGATCAAGGAACATTTAGGCCTGTAGCAAGTACTGTGTGGGGAAGCTACAAATCTAAAGTATGGCTGCACCGGTAGAGGAGTCAACTTCCTGCGTGCTTTCCAGACTCTCAGATGGAATGTATTTTTGTTGCCAAAGAGGCACACGAATACAATCCTTCCAAATGAAGAGTTTTAATTATTAAAGTCTCTTTCTGAAGCATTGTAATTAAAAAAAACTACTCAAAAGGTATAGGAACTATAACATAGTTTAGGATACATCTTTTTTAGCATGGATTCTAACTAAAATAACCCTCAATCTACAATAAAGACTTTTAAAAATTATATCAAATATTAGTGCCTGAGGTAACAATTGTTCATTGCTTAAAAACAGCTTATTGAGTAACTACTAACAACCTCATCTTTCAAGCGGAAGATCTGACACATAAGAAGAGGTTAAATTATTTTTCACATAATCAGCTAAAAGATTCTAATTAAAAATGAAATCTCATACCCTACACACTCAGTAGATACGCCTATCTCAGAATTGAAATTAGTTAACTTCCACATATATTTTATTTCTTCAGTAATTCTCCATGTGTTGCTCAGGATAAGACTGTTGTCTTTATTTTCATGTCATGCCATAGACATTGATTGATGCTTCGAGTCCCTGATCCACCATTTATTGTGCTTTATTTCAAGAGCTCTACAGAAGGGAAAATAAAGTAGAAACTTATGGTGGTCACTTTTTAGAGAGGAACACATTTTCTCTGGGCCATGCTCAGCTCTATGTCCCTACTTGACATCAAGTGACTGAAGAAGAGGTACCTTTTAAGCATAGAAAAAAAAGAAAAAAAATCAAGAAATATATACCTCTGTCACAGGAGGTTGCCCATAGAAAAGTTAAAAAGAAATCCGGTAACATGACATCATCTTTCCACATTGCTATTCATTGAGCATCTCTCTTTTTTATGAAAAATCCTTTTCATGCTTGTCTACTTTGGTAAATCACAAAATTGAGTATAAAACTGGTTAAAAATGAGAGCAATCACAAAGAAACTAAAGGCGTTTGATGGTGATAATCAGTAGCTGGCGTTTGCCCAGATGTGAGCGTAATCTAATTCCAGTTCATGCTCATAAGATATACTGCTCCTCTTCCAACGAGTGTTCATTTCTTGAGCTGCTATTATTCTATAGATGCAAAATATTTACAGTTATATATGTGTACTATTTTGAACTATATTTCTTAAAAAAACTAGGAGAAATATCACAAAATGTTAGTGAACAATTTGTGTTTCTCGTATCTGTTATAACAACCCCAGCCTAGTGCCTTAGCAACCACTCAAAACATGATATATTACCTGTAGAGTTGTTTACGTACCCCCCACAGAACAGATAGAATGTTCCAAAAACAGAAATAAATGGAAAGTTTATTGAGTTTCATAAATGTTAAATTGTAATAAAATTCTCATTCAGTTGAATTTATATTCATATTCAGCAATATAAGAAATGTATCTTGCCATTTATGATTGCTATATTGTAATAAATGAGCCATCAAACATTTTCTTATTCATAAAACTTTGTATGCATCCTTAATGGCATCATTAGGAAGATCAGTGTGGTGTACTAATTGTAAATAACATCTCAGATTAAAACCTGCAAAATGGATTTTGTTGTCAGGAAAGATAAAAATCCACAATCTAAGAGAGAGAGAGAGAGAGAGAGAGAGAGAGAGAATAAACCAGAGACAATTGTTAAACTTATAAAAATAATACTAGGGTTTTATTACAGATTTGGATTTGGTAAACAGCATACCATGCCCAAAAGCATGATATCATCCTGGGATAGATGCTATGAGTTCTTTTTCTTATTTTTCCCAGAATGTGAATTGAATTGTGAGTGGTAGGTATTTTTTTTTGTTTTTTTTAAATACATAGTAAAAATATAGAGCACACTGATAGAATGTCATCCCATTGATTTAAAAATAACAGATTATCTGTGACCTTAGAGAAATTATGGAACATCTCAGAAGTTCAATGAATCTGCCTTCAAAACTGAGGATGAGTAAGCTATAGAGGTATTTTCTTCCTGAAGTAACACTTTACATGTGTAACTGGCAGTGAACCTATGGTGGTCTCGTGACATTTCTATCACCAATACTACCATCCGCAGGAACTACACTGCTTCTTACCCTTTTATCTGCCATGTATTACTCAATTTCTGTTAATATAATGTTAAAGTAGAAGCCACTCTTACCTAAGACACTTAATGACTAGAAAGGTGATGAGAATTATAGTAATAAATCTAGAAGAAAGCATAAATGATGTATGTATTTATTTCAATTAATATGTGGCATGCATTTGAAATCCTCAAACAATACTAAATCCAAAACTCAGAATATTGTGATTGAGACAAATATAGATGAAATAGTTATAAAACTCTCATAATTCTAAGTTTTTTTAAAAAAATGACAAAAGTAATTCTACTCAAAAGAGCAAAAACTAGTATATCTCTAGGTACACACAAATGATGATAGACACTCAATTATCAGAGGAGACAGAAAACATTCTTGAGCAGTTTCTGGGAGTGTTAATACAGTGTGGGAGGTACTTCTGTCTATGTGTTGCTTTTATTGGTTAGTGAATAAAGGTTGGGCCTGTAGCAGAGGTAAAGGGAAACAGAACTAGGTGGGGGAAAACTAAGTGGAATGCTGGGAGGAAGAAGGCGGAGTCAGAGAGATGTTATGGAGCTGCCAGAGTCAGACATGCCGAAACTTTAGCTGGTAAGCCACAGCCACGTAGAGATATACAGAATAATAGAGATGGGTTAGTTTAGGATATGACTTTAGCCAGAAGTACGCTTAAGCTATTGGCCAAACACTATTGCCAATAATATGGTTTTCTGAGTGGTTATTTAATGGCTGCGCAGCTGGGATGAACAAGCGACCCTTCCCCCAACATTAATAGGAAGCAAATTAAATGTGGACTGGTATTGGAAACAGGAATTACAAGAGGGGTGTGTGATGCTAAAGCCTTAACAGCAGCAAAGTACTTATTCCAGCTGCAAAACCTGATGGGAGCTGCCATGGTGGATTCTGGAGATGTAGTCCTATGCTCCAAGAGAAGCATGCCTGTAGGTGGAAATCTCCCACTTGGACTCCCTTAACAGGAGAGACTGAGAGGAACTAGGAAAAAAGAAAAAAACACCCTGTGAAAGGAGAAAAAGGAGAACACGGATTTAGTGAAGAACAATAAAAACCACTCTGTTCAAAAAAAGCAGAAGAAGAATCAGACAGAGTAAAACTAGCAGACAGTTAGTTCCTGTAGGGACTCCAAGGAAGCTTCCTTAAGAAAACAACCATTTGGCTTTACAAGGAAGGAGATACTACTTCTTTTATGGAATCTGCTTATAATTTGATATAAATGTCCTCAAAATATGTAAGTAGACAATATTGTTTTACCAGGAAAATTATGTGTTACTATTTTGTAAGAGGAAAATTCTTTGCAGTATATATAAATGATGGAAACCAGATGAAAATTTGATGATGTCATTAAAATTATTTCACAATGGGAGTTGAGATCATTATAATATGCCAATATTGGGCTCTGGGTTCAGATTGAGGTAAGTAAGAAAAACTGACAGTTTTGCTTGTCTTAGTGAAGCATTCTAATTCCAACATTTAGTGTCTTCTTTTACTCATTTTTTGCCATCCCACATACACCACCTAAGCCATTGATTGCAGCATTTTCTGCTTACTATGTTTGGTATTAATATTTTCAAACTTCAATTGCAAGACCAGATTTAATTGATTCCCTTCTCCCAACTTGTTAGTAGCCCCAAATTACCTTCCTTAATAAAGAAAATACAATATAAATGCTAAAATTCTGATATATTCAGTATTGGAACATGCACACCTACATACTTGCATATATTATTTTAAAGTACACTGGAGTTGAAGATGGATATTATTCTCCCACTTCTTGAAAGGAATGATCACATTCCCCAAGGGGCTAAAAAGCTATTCTATCACAGGGCATTCTGACTGTAAAATCCATATTCCTACCATGACTATACCTTGATATTTGCTTGTGTTTATTAGTTCACAACCATGGGAGGATTAATATTTTTAATAAGAATCAAAGCTTGTGAAACCACTAGAGCATGATTTTGAGAACGCTGAATGTTTTCATACTCTTCTTTCAATCAAACCATCACCTCAATGAAAAGTCTGCTTCAACATTGGAGTAGTTACTAGTTAGTTAGGAAATTAGAAAGTTGGTCTCTTATCATTCAATTTAGTTTCAGCCTTGACTCTTAGCTCCAAGATCTGTGTGCCCATTGATGTATATGTTCACATTGCTGAATTTGTGTGCATGTGTGTGAAGGCCAGAATTGAATAAAGAATCTCCTCACAATCACTCTCTACCTTAATTTTTGAGACAGAGTCTCTCATTGAACTGAGAATATTGAATTGATTCACCTTGATTAACTGTCCAAGAAGCCCCAAAAATCAGTTTGTCTCCACCTTCCCAGTGCTGAGATTACAAGTCCATGCCATTATGTATGGCCTTTTACATGGATCCCAGAGTCATGAACTCAGGTCTTCATGTCTGCATGTTACTGACTGACCAACCCCCTAACCCAATTCTTGTCTGTATTGTTTGATGTACCCAGTGTGAATGGAATTCAAGTGGTGATGTGTTTATACCAGAAACAAGAACAAAGGTTGCAGGGTAGCAGTTCTCTGGTTCCAGAAGAATGTGTATTAAATTCCCGAGCTTCACTAATTAGACCGGACCATCCTATTTTATAAAATTACATTTTATAAAAAATATTATCAGTCCAGCTGGCTTTGGTGAGCTCCCATTAGATCAGCCCCATCGTATCAGTGGGTGGGCACACCCCTCGTGGTCCTGACTTCCTTGCTCATGATCTCCTT
>LOEQ01004542.1:150980-162340 GCA_001685075.1 Bramus lutescens
TTCCCACAGGGCAGGGAATCCTGACTGCTCTTTGGACTGGAGAGGGAGGGAGAGAGGGAGTGGGGGAGGGGGAGGGAAATGGGAGGAGGGGAGGAGGTGGGAGTTTTTAATTAAAAAAATGAGTCCTTGATTTTGAAAAAGAGCAAAGGGGTATATGAAAAGATGTGAAGGAGAAAAGAGAGTGGAGAAATTGTATAATTATGTTAAAATATCAAAAATTATAATAAATAATTCTTTTAAATTAATATTGTCATTTAAAAATGCTAATAAAGGTTGGGTTTGAGGAAATGTCTGAGTGGTAAGAGAACTTTCTGTACAGCATAAGGAACAAGCTTCAAAGCCCCAGAGCTCACATAAGTAGTGAGACACAGTCATGAGCCCTTGTGCTGTGGAGAGCAGAGAAGAGACTGTCGTTGAGGCTTGTTACCTACTAGCCTAGCTCCAGGATCAGTAAAGGACTCTATCTGTCATAAGGCAATAAAATGGAGAGTGACAAAGCAGGACACCTGGTGTGCTCCTCCTGACTCTGCAGCACATGAGCACAGATACCTCCCAACACACATGGAAGCAAAATTTAATACTACAGAAATTTAAAGGTGAATTAACTGAGTTAGCTACAAAAGGACACATACAGTGTTTGTCATAATGTATGTGTCTACCAACACACAAGAGTGCAATGTTACGAAATAAAAGCTGATAGATAGAATCTGAGGATTAATAAAGCATGTGCTCTTCAGACAATGACTTGGTCTACTGGCAAAGCAATTATAGAGTATTTTTTTTGACTCTGCTGGAGCCAGGAATTTTTTTGCTCTCTGTTGTGAAATACATTTATCAGGTATGATGGAGAGGTTAGGCAATGCCAGCATTCTTGACATCGAAATGAGGAGAGATGAATTGGGACCGGTATGGCTACAAAGGGAGACCCTGTATATGAGGACACCAAGTATTCCACCAAGATCCCCTCCAGGCCGTCTGACCTATTCTTTGTTTCTCACTACTCTTTTTTATGCACTCCCCTTCCCCAGTAACCAGTGCCTCAGACCCCCATGAAGGTCCTCACAAGAATGCTTTGGAAACTGAATGTTCTTAAGTACTTTATATCCAATGCCAGCTTAGCCAACTCATTACAGGAAGTACAAGGCATGTACATGGTGATATAAGAGTTCAAGAACAGAATGGGCTACATATCGAGAATAGATCTATCTCGAAGCAAGAACAACAAAAGAAGTATAAAGTCATACAAGTCTCTTTTAATTTTGCAATTATCATTCAGTTTCCTTTAGAGGAAAGTACAAGATATAATGTATACATCATAGCTCCTTCTAGATCAGACTGGAACCGAGATCCTGGGTTCCTGGTTGTGTCTTTGGCCCTTTCTTATTGTTTGCTTTCTGGGACATTTAATAAATGAGTTGGCTACCTCAGGGGCTGCTAAGGAACCCTGACCCCAAACACGTACTGAAGTTATTTATTTTCTCTTCTCCCACAGCATTCTACACTTCAGTAATCCCTATAGGTTTCACTACTCACTCCAAACCATCTCCAAATCCCAAGAACTCATATCTCAATCCTATGCCAAAACAGAACCGTGGATAAGAAAAGATCAAATTTCAGGAAATTACAGTAAGAAGCATAGTCATTTAGTCCTGTTTGTATAATATATTATAATATATTCATATTAATATAATAATAAAAATAGTATTCTATTAAAGGACACAGTGGAGTGGGGTCATCATCCCCATGCATGATTAGGGTCAGATTCCAGGCTTATGCTGTATGCTCTCTTTCCCAGAAGCTCACAGAAAGAGAAAGCAGAAACCACAGTGCCAGATGGTCCAGTGTGGTGCCTGGCAGGCAGTGCCAGGTGGGCTTGGCAGCTATGAAAGCAGCATAAATGCCAAACAATTGGACTGACATCTGGCCACTCCGGTAGTGCACAAGTGGTTGTGACACGTGTGCCCAGGAGAGGCAGGGCTGCCTGGTATTCAGACATTTTCTAGCACAGGGGGCAGAAGCAATGTCTGACAGATGTCATATGGTACCTGACTTGGGCTAGGCCAAAGTACATGTGACTCGAGAATTCGTGGACTGGGATTTTTCCTCCATGGTTCACACATACTCAAGCAGGGAGAGACAGTGTATAAGTTAAAGGTTATTCATTGGGGAAATAAAACGATGACTAAAGGATCTGAAGCCCACTGCATCATCTTTTTCCTAAAACATACCATGTAAAAGGTGACATGTGTTTGAAAAGCATCTCTACTTTCACAAATGGTGCACAAGATCACTGTACTTAGTCATCAAAGTTTGGAAAACCTAATGTGGGGAAAAACGAAGGAGGTTATTAACAGACAGACACAGAAAGCTGCACATCAAAGGCCAGACTGTGATTAAAAGTTGTGAATGTGTAATGAGTCCAGTGAGCATAACGGTATGATGTTCTCCATTAATCATAGATGTAAAATACTATATTGAAGATGGCTTTGAATTTGAGGTTTATGGAAAATGTACGAGGTTGTCATCAGGGTTCTGAATACCACAGAGCATCTTTTAGGACAAAGGCTGCACAGCTGTGACGATGCACCCTTCTTTTGGTATAATGGGTATTTGGGGGGATTTAAAAGACTGAAAAAAACCAGCTGGCCTCACCACGGCCTAAGTAGATGAACGTGATTTCCATTTCACTGTCCCAACCTCCTCCCATAGCTCTGAATTAATGTACTGGAAGGAGAATCATACTAATGGCTATTACAACCACAGCATTAGAGTCATTTTCAAAACTAATAGACACTGGCTTTCCTCAAAATTCAGATTCCATTCATTATTTAACTTCTATACCAGAAGTAAATACCAGTAAAATTTGGGAATATGTTGCAAGTAGAAGTGAATGCTTAAATGAATAGTGGGTGAGACTGACCTAGTGGAATTTCTATAATCTATCTGATTAGTAATTGTTGTAATTCTCTGTTTCCAAGTGTTCACTTCTTGTTTTACTCTGGATTTTTTTCTTGCACAACAGAGATGAAGCTCAATTGTTAGTTATATGTGGTCTTTCTTATGCAAACGTTTAGATATAACACTTCCTTGTTATCTTAGTAAAGAATAAACTCATAAGCATGTGGAATCTGATTTTTGCTGGAGTATTTTGTTAGAAAACTTTTTAAAAATAAACAGTTCAGTCATCAACTAAAATGCTTCGATGAGATGTTCTAATGAGGCCACAGGGCAAATGTCCCTAGATTCAGAAGGAAAATGAGTATATTCTTGACAACACTCTCACATTAAACTTACCTAAGGCTTTTCATGCTGGATCTCAAATACTGTCTTTGCAGACATGTTAGTGTAGGAAAACTCCACAATAACATGTGTATGAAGCATAATTATGGTCAGAGACTCCCAGTCATTTCAAAAATATGACAAATATTATTTGCTAATATCAGCTATCATGCATACAGTTCTTTAACACTTTTGGTTTAAACATGAAAAGTAGATACTGGAGACTTAGCTCAGTGTTTAAGAGCATGAGAAGCCCTACTATACGATCTGGGTTTGATTTCTAGCACTTCTATGGAAGCTCACAACCTTTTGTAATTCCATTCCCAGGGGCACCAACCCTGGTTGGCCTCTATAGATACCGGGCACATAAATGATGAACAGACATATACTCAGGAAAAACTTTGACACAAACAATTAAAATAATTATACAATCTGAAGAGAAGCAAACACCTAGACTAGGTTTGGGAATTTCTTCCTTCCTTTTTTTTGTCTTTGTTTCTTTATTTCATTTGTGTGCGTGTGTTTGTGTGTGTGTGTGTGTGTGTGTGTGTGTGTGTGTATTCTTTTTCCCAAGACAAGGTTTCTCTGTATAGTCATGGTTCTCCTGGAACTCACCTGTATACCATGGTCAACTCAAACTCAGAGATCTGCCTCCTTTGCCTCCTGAGTGTTGAGATTGTTGAGCAAGTGTCCTTGTGGTAGGATTGAGTATCCTTTGGGTATGTGCCCAAGAGTAGTATCACTGGTTCTTGAAGTAGATTGTGTCCCAGTTTTCTGAGAAATCACCATACTGATTAAAAAATGAAAAAAATAACTAAATAATTTAAATAAAAATAAGAAAGCTAAATTATATTGATTAGACAGCTTGGTTTTACTAGATCGGTGAGTTCACAGGCATAGAGAATATACATAACTATATTTATTCAAAGAATGCTCATTTATTATATATACACTATCATGTATGAAATGCTCATCTAAGAATCAAAGAAAACACCACACACTTTCACAGCGTCAAACAATGAGATGACAATAAATTTTCTGGTCTTTAAATTTCTCCTCATTTATATCTCTCATAATTCCATATAGCCTAAGATATCAATATTTCCAACTTATCTGGAGTAGGAAAAATCAACTCTTGAATTTCTTTTCAACCACTTTTATTTGTTTCTTGGTCAGCCATTTTGTGTTGTGGCCCTTAAGCTTATCCAAGACAGGTGGGTAGTTGCAGATAATTTCTGTTATTACAAGCCCTTAGGATACAGAATTCTGAAATATTTTATTCTGTATATGTATATGAATATAGGCGAGGCCTGATACAGAGAACCTATGGAAATTTGTGGACTTTTAACTTCTTATCCTTCGTGTGTGCAAATTTCAACATTAGTTCAAAAAAATCAGACAAAATTTTGCATTCTGCTGTACTGTATTCTTCTTTGATATTTACAGAGATGGGGAAAGATTTTCCTTATGAGTGTAGAAGCAAATTTCCTGAGAGGTCCTGTGATAAGAGCAGTGTGTCCTATGACTCAACAAATAAGATTTGTGGTCAAACAGATGAGACATGAGATTTTATCTTGCTACATACTAGATATGGAATAGGGCAACACACGGACCATCAGTCATTGTTTTTTATTACTGTGTATGTTCCATTTATCAACAGCTACCATTACTATACAATACCACATGGCCTAAAGAGATAGTATGGCAGGATAGAAAGCAGACATGTTGTGATTTAAGTGCTATAGTGACTTTCAAAATTGACTACACTATTCCAAATGTTTCTTAGGGCATTTTTAAAATTGAAGTTAGCAATGAAATTGATAGACTTTGAGTAAAACAAACTTCCCTCTACAATATACAAGCAAATATCTGGCACACAAACCAGCAACAGAGAGAGTTTCTACACTCTGCCATTTAAATGATGTGTGAAATTTGCAGGTTGTTTCACACCTCTTAATATTAGCTTTATTGCCGATAAAATGAAGATAGTTAAACCCACTGGAAATATAAAATGCTCCGCACAATAATCAGTAGATAACTGAAACTAAAAGTGAGTGCATTTGTTTTTGTCTACAATCTATATTGTATTATGTTTTCAAGATTATTTAAAGAAAAATATCCCATTTTACACCTACTTACTTTTCCTGTGCTAATGATGTAGTATGTATATTCTAGCTGGTTTACCATGTTAAGAAGAAAATTACAATGAAATGAGTAAGAAGACCACGTGGTCTAAGAGTGATCTTTAGGTTTTTTGATTTATTTTCCTCTGAAATTCTACAAATCATTCTTATTCATTGAACTCTTTACAGAGCATCTCAATTATGCTAATTAAGCTGTCATGTGGACAAATTCAGAACAAGAATCTCAGAGAAATAGACTATGCTTCAAAGGTACCTGCAGCTATGTGCCACAGTGGAGGTAGAGAGATGGGAGGTGGGACTAATTGGTTCATTTGCAAATGATTGCATCTCAACAGTAAATCAGACATCAGAAGTATAACCACATTCATAAACAGGCTCAAACTTAAATAGTGATGGCAAGGCAGGAGGAGGGTAAGACAATAAAGATGGGAATTACAGATATTTCAAATTGCAAATGCAATTGGGAATGCACCCACAAATAAATCATTATTCTTTAGCTTCTTAAGTACCATAAGCCATCTTAAAAAGTATGGAAAGCACTGAGAGATACACAGTAACATATTTAAGAAGAAATCGTACCATAGATCAATGAACAAGTACATTTATCATACTAATAAACCTAAATGGCATATAAAAGGAATTAATAAAAGTAATTTCAAATGTATTTATTTGTATTTTATTTATTTATTGCAATTTAAGTGAGATACCCATAAAAGAAAAACAACTTTTAATATATAAGGATTCATTATTCCAGTGCCTACTTCCTAACTGAATGGCGATAACTATGGATACCTATACAAGTTGGAAAGGTTAGTTTTCTCTAAGAGCATAGTCACTGATAGGTCTGTCATAGTCCAGTGCAAGAGTAGATATGAAAGAATATTTGGACATCACAAATTTGCCTTGGTGGTGAAAATAAAAGATATAATATTGGTTGGGAAGAGAAAGTGGAGCTAGGAAGTATTGGAGGATGGGGAAATGTATGATCAAGTCACTGGAGAAAATTGTTAAAGAATTAATAAAGTTGAAAGTAAAGGGAGCAGAGATAAATGTCCCCTGTGATAGAGAGATCCTTAGATTCAGAAAATTCCATCCACTTCTCAAGATCAAATAGTTAAGCATCACATGAAGGTCCCATTATCTAATCCCATCAGTCCATGCTAAAGAACGGGTTTCAGAGAACAGATTAGAGGCACCAGCATCTGTGTGAGTAAAATAGTCTGTGTACACTAAACCTATACATGCTTCCACTATGAAAACAAATAGTGAGCGTTTTCACTGCAAAAGGCATACAATAGACATCTGAGGGAAATGAAGCTGAAAGATGACTGAGTTCTACTCTCACTGAGCCTACATCCTGGATGATCAACATACTCAACATCTATCTGCTAGTGCAGAACAGATGTTATTAATTTTGCAGTGAGTATATAGGAGTATGTAGCAAAGACCTGGGATGATGTATTTGATCCATGTAAAAATTATACTATCTCTCTGAAATTTACCATTGAAGCTTTGTTGTTGTTGAAAGTTTTTTCAGTTTTACTTAGAAAGGAAAAATATATTTTTAGCATATTTTCAATCTAGAACATGTAGAAAGAATGGGTTATCATTCTTCATAAATTTGAACATGTTGTAAAGCTTCTAATTATCTTATGAACCTGATTTAGTAATGGTAGGATGGTTCTTACTGATAATGAAATGAAAGATGGTCAGTGTTCTGCTGTACTCTATATGAATATTTTAATAATGAATATTTATGCTTTTAAGTAATATGTCTACTTGCTAAAATAAGTCACAGTTTAGTAAAATTAAGATTAAAATACTGAAAAGAGAGTCAGCATGTGGTTGTAAAGTTAAGGAAGACAAAATTATCTTAAAATTAAAGTAAATACTTTATTAAAAATTAAAATTAGCAACATAATGTAAATACATATGCAGAAATTACATTTTAAATTAGACAACTAGATAAAATAGATCGTTTCCATTTTAAGAAGAAAAACTCATGAAAATAATTAAATTTTACACAGACTAATGAAGCAAAGCTTATATAAGGGGAGACTGTTTGTTTCCTGGCTACCCAGACCCAAATAGTAACACAGAAACTATATCAATCACAACACTGTTTGGCCAATAACTTAGGCATATTTTTAGCTAACTCTTACATCTTAAATTAACCCATAATTCTTGTCTGTGTAAGCCACATAGCTTGGTGCCTTTTATCAGTGAGGCAATCTCATCTTGCTTCCTCTGGGTTACAGCTGAGGACTGAGCCTTTCCTCTTCCCAGAATTCTCCTATTCTGGTCACACCACCTATATGTCCTGCCTGGCTACTGGCCAATCAGCATACAAGTGACAAATCTTTACAGGGTACGAGAACATTGTCCCACAGTAAGCTTAAACTCATCAATGTATTTACTTTTATAGGCTTCTCTTCATGATTTATAAATCAGCAAACAAAGTTAGCAAATACAACTACCATGATTCTATGGAAAATATATTTAAAATATATGGGACCTTGGACGATGTCTAAAGTAAAGCAAAGCATGAAAACAATCCTCCTTCACAGAGAAACCCTTTACCATCCCGTAGTTGTCAGTTCTCAACAGATACTACAGACGAAATGAGCAATATCTTGTGAATGATGCACGTAGAAACAGAAAAGTAGCTAAGCAAGCTTCACTGGACTTATATCTTGAACAATGAAGGCATATATGTATCTTTTTGTCTTTTTTTTTAAAAAAACTGCTTTTTTGTGTAACCCTGTAATCAGATAGATGGTTTCCATGGAAAATGAGCAATTTGGTGACTACAAAATGATTTGTTTTCTTGTTTTCTGTCTTATCTTTTGTTTTACAATAAAATGTTGACATCCACTTATTGTTTTTCAATGTTCATTGTACTACCATGCTTTCAATCCATTATTTAATTATTCTGTTTTTACTAGATTGCTCATGAAAGCATCCATTAATACAGCCCCTTGCCTTACCCATCCTCAGACAAGTCTCAGAGATAACAATTTCTCCCACTGACATACTAAAGATCCTGATTTTACTTCCATTTCAACATCATGGGAGCCCATTGTGTGACACAGACTGAAGAGCTATTCTATCGTATGAACATCCATCATCCCTTACAGAAAATTGTTGAATCAATAGATAATGATTATAAGATACTCAGAGAAAAACTTATTGTGTGAAAATTGTATACAGTGAAAGGAATGTTCTTCTAAACATTTAAAATTGTAACCTTCACTCACTTTATCTTCTCTCTAGGTTTCTTTTCTGAATGACTTCACTTGGCCTCAACCAAGTATTCTGCCTTCTAGCACCTTAATTCCTACTCCTCTCGCTAGCTACCCACTCACATATACACAAGTTATGCAATGCACATTTAAAACTATGTATTTCTGTCATCCCCCAACTAATAGAAACAAACTATTGGTTGCTTTTATGGTATTATTGTAGCGTTTTGCTTTCTAATGTTGTTTTCTTTTATGAGAAGCCATTGTCTTTACTTATAGATTGATAGTATCTTTAAAATTAATGTGGGCTAGGCAGTTTTCTGCTACTGTTAGAGAAAAATAAAAAATTCATATAGAAGACTATTTTGACCCAAAATTTTGTTTGCTTTTGGGTTTTTTGTTTTATTTGTTTGTTTCTTTGTTTGTTTTATTGGTCTTAGTGACTGTGTTGCCTCAGGGCCCATGGCACACAGCAGTTCATCCTAGTGGAAGCCCAAAAGTAAAAACACATAGTTCACAGCAGCAATGAAAAGAGCAAAGAAAGAAAGTGGAAATGCCTGGAAAGCAAACTTCCCTCCCCAGGACTGTATTTCTACCACATCCTGCCATTCTCACAAACTCCACAGCAGAGAGACCAAGTCATTAACACATGGGCATCTTTGCAGGACAGCAGTGGTGGACATTAATTAGCATTTCTATGTGCATATGTCACAAGATTATTATTAAGAGTGAATAATATCGCTCTTACTCACTAAGATACTTGAAGTCTTAACTGTAGTAATAAGACAAGAGAAAGATACGAAAGTGCAGAATAGAGAAGAACAAAGTTAAACTCTCCTTTTTTGTACATGACATTATTCTATATGCAAATAACTTTGGAGATGCTGCCAGAAAACTCTTGGGTTCAATAACCACATCATGTACAGTTGCAAGATAAAAAAGAAAATCAAATTCAAAATTCATTAACCTTCAAATATAGCAGCAAATAAACTTGCAGAAGAAGAAATTAGGAACAATACCTCATTCAATAGCTAAAAAAATTAATAAACAAGCAACAAAACTAAGTACTTAAGAAATAAAAGTCACCAAAAATAAAAGGTTCATGACACTGAGAAAAAAAAAAGATGGATCATGCTGCACTTGCAGAGGAACTGATTCCATGTCAACCCACGTGGAGGCTCACAACATCTCGAATTCCTATTCCAGGTTATTTGATGCCCTTTTCTGGCTTCTGCAAGAAATAGGCATGCACCTGATACACATACACACATTCAGGAGCTCACACATACATTTAAATGAAAATAAATGAATATTTTTTGAAAAAAAAAGACACTGGACAATTCAAAGACCTCCCATATTCCTGGATATGCAGGATTAATGTATTGAAGTGGCTATATTATCAAACATAATCTACAAATTCAATGAAATCACTATCAAAATTCTGATGTCATTCTTCACAGAACTAGTGGGGGGAAGGCATCAAAGAATTAATATGGAACCACAAAACACCATGAATAACCAAAGCAATCCCAAGGAAAAAGCTCAACTGAAAGGATTATATCCTGTCTAGTCAGTAGATGAGTGCCTTCAAAAGAATCTCAATGAGGGATTCTCTTCACTGGATTGGCCTATGGAAAAGCCAACAGGGGTTTCTCATAACTGAGATCTTACAAACGGTAAGGCCTAGCCCACTGTGGACAGCGTCATTTCATAGACTTACCCTCCACAATATAATCATGAAGAAAGCTTAAGAGAAAAGCGTAAGTGATCAAGACAACAGCTGTTCTTCTGTTCTGCTGTGATATGCTGCGATAGGCTGTCTCCATTACTTCCCTACAGTAATGGACTCTAATGAAACTGTCGGCCAAAACAGAACCTGAGTTTCTTTTTGCCATGGTACTTTATCACAACAACAGAAATAAAATGAAGACACTCTCTCTGTTGCTGGTTTGTGTGCCAAATATTTGCTTTTTAAGTACCTTGACTTAAATTCTTTCTATAAGATAACATGATTTTTCTGCCCTGCGATGTGAGTGGCACAGTGAGTGTCCTATCATAGAGGAATTAAAGAGAACTTCAAAGGGACTAAACTAACCTTGAACATCTTGGAACCAAGATGTACTCACAACATGGTAAAAATTTTGGTTAACATTGAACATAAAATGAATGAGCATCAGTGCCAAGTACACCATGATTAAACTTGCATTTAGATACAACAGAAAGAAGAGTTTATCTCCCGTCAATTTTTACGTAAACAGTTCAGGCAAAATAAACTGACCAGCCTGAGCCCATTTTCATCACAATTGCCCCAAAATTGTTAAAATATTTCACAATATAAAATAATAACTCATATAAAAGTCTAATAAAATATTTACTCCCAGAGGAACTAATATAATATTTGACATAAAACACGTGTGTTTATACATAGGCAACCATAGTGCACACATGGACATACAAAACTCAAACTTTACAGGATTAATATGATTCTGTCATTAGTAAAGCTGGAATCATTAGCATTAATCTCATTTCCCCTTCTTATATAACATATGATATGAAGTTAGCTTTTATGTACAATGAGAATTTCAACTGAAAAATGTATTACATATATTTCACATGTCTGCAGCACTTAAAATAAGATATTGATATATACTTCCCTGCTCCCATATCCTCCCTTCCTCCATCCCAACCATCCCAT
>LOEQ01004542.1:169419-183008 GCA_001685075.1 Bramus lutescens
GAAATGGGAGGAGGTGGAAATTTTTAATAAAAAAGTATAAAAAAAAGAAGGAAAAAAAAACCAAAGCAATGTTGTTAAGTTCCAACCTCACCCACAGGTAAATATGAGTCAAACAGAGTGAACTAATTCTCATAAAAAATGTGACTGAGTTAAGCACCATTAAATATGTTTGTGGTTACTGATGGGTTTTTGTTATTAGGCACTTTGATATGTACCTCCCTATAAATAAGCTAGGTTATTGATGACTGTAGATGTTAATCATAATTGTCAACTTGTTGAAAAATAAAATCACCTGTGAAGTGAGCATATAGGTATACCTATGAGGGACTATATTATTTAGAGTACTGAGATGGGAAAACTGACCTACTTGGGTGGTACCATTTCCTGGGATGTGATCTAGGACAGTAAAGAGAAGAACATGATCTGCACACAAGAACTTGTTGTTATCTTCTTTATGACTGTGGATAGGATTTCACTAAGTGCTTCAAGCTGCTCCTGCCTTGCCTTCACCACCATGATGGACTGTACTTTGAACTATATATTTGCTTTTTGGGGGTTACATTGTCAAAGCAAGAGGAAAAATAACTAAGATGGAGACTAAGCCAATTTTACTCCTATATAAAACCATAACACTGTCCCCTTATATTAAGTTGCCTTAACACAGAGTTGTCTTGTGATCAACTGGACTATCACAATGGTAGTCATAATGCTTTGATGACTCTGTGGATTCCCTAAGGAATGACACTTTAGTTGCAAGAAACAAGACAACTTAAGCCACAGTTTCTATTTCAAGAGGGCATGCTCCTAGACAAACCACTTCAGATAGTCTTATGTTGGCAAACTCAAAGACAAACCTCAGTCTCTAGATAGCCCTTCCCACCTATAGATATTCTCACTCAGGCCAGATGGCTCAGAAGAAAGTTGGTTATTGTATGATGAATGAAATACTTTCCATGTACAGACTATGATTGGTAGAACTGTTTAGTTCTAGAAATTGTGCTGCAGTTAAAGCTTATCAGTGCATTGCTGGTCACACTAATTGGCCATACCTTTTTCTGACTGTATGACCAGATAGCCAGTTGACCTTTCCAATCATCCTTTGATGTTGTCATACTAGACTCTTAAAAAAATTTCTATCAAGAGATCTCTTCTTGCCTATTTGTGATCTTTATCATGCGAAAAGTAGACTGACTTGCTAACAAGAAGAGAAAGTCATCAAGATGATAGTCAAGGCAATCACCATGTCCTTGGGAGCTATAGTAACTGCAGAGGCCACAGCAATAGTGTTGACAGTGACAGAAACAATAGCCATGTGAAAGAGGGTGAATAGCTCCAGAGAGTGAATTAAAGCAGAAAATATGGAGATATGTTGTGGTCCTACTGCAGCTGGATTCAGGTTTTGAGACAGGAAGTGACATCAGCAGAAGAAAAACTGTCTGACCACCAGATGAGTTACACACAAATGGCTGACTGATTGCTGAAGATACAAAATAATCCCACGTTAGTTCAGAATTACATATAATAAAGGGTTATTTATTAATGGGAGACTCACAGATCACTGCCCATGATCACAGTCCTCTACATGAACAGGGAATAGGAACAGAGTCTAGCAGCTGGAAGCAAGAGAGAGTGTGTGCAGGCTTTACAGTAGCATTTATAGTATAAAAGATCATACCAAAGTGGGCAGGTATGGTAAAAGCTATTGGCTGAAGGAACATAAGAAGCTCCCATGGCACCTCCCCTTTTATTTAAATAAGAGAGTTCCAAACCCAAATCAAAACTATATATACTAGGAACAGATATCAAGTATAAGATTAGAATTATAACCAGAATGAACAGTATTAAACAAGGAATGTATGCTAAATGTTTTAATAAATATTCTATTCTAAGAAGTCTAAGCCTTGTATTGAAAATGGCTTGGCTAGACCATAAGAGGACAGTAACTACGGCTATTTAATCTTCAACACCATCAAAGGCCTGAGAAGGGAGATAATATTACTTGAGTGGGCAAGAAGTTCAATCAAGCAGCTTCCAAAATATGTAGTAGATGACAGAGACAACAGGCTGCCTGAAAAAATACCCAAAGTCTCACTTGCAATGCTGGAGCAACCAAGTTTGGTTAAGGCCTAGTGTAACTGACAAATCATTTTTAGAGGCAAGAACATTTTCAGAACTGTCTTACTCTGTCTTCACAAAGTTTGGCAGTCTTTTTTCTTGTATCCTACTTGTCCTGTCCGGACATTGCACACTTTCTCAGTGGTTGAGGCATGGGGAGTTTCTTGCCCAAAGGACAGTTTGCCAAACTCCAAAGTGGATTGTCATTGATCCTCAACACTCTCTCAGGAATACATCAGTACTGCCAGGAGCAATTATGTCTCACATCAACAGAATCCTAAATTATTTAAATGTCATGTTCTACAAATCTTTGTAGTGGTTGAAGGTTACTTATCTATGCAGAATACAATCTCTATTGCTGTGCGAGCTCCTTTCGCTCCTTCAGCCAATAGCCTTTAAGATACCAGTCCACTTGGGCATGGTCTCATACTATAAATGCAACTGTAAAGCACATGATCGCACTCTTGCTTCTGGCTCTCGCTTCCAGCTGTTGGACTGTTCTTGTTCCCCATTCATGCAGAGGACTGTTATCTAGGACAGTGATCTGTAAGTCCCCCCAAAATAAATAGCCCTTTATTATTCATAATTCTGAACTAGTATGGAATTATTTGTGACTTCCACCATCACTCTATGTATCTAAAGAACCTAATTAGTCTGACTAAAAGTATGACAAATGTGAATGACTATTGACCTATTATACTTAACACCTACATAACTTAAAGATTAAGACTTCATATCAGAATATTAAATGATTTTTAAACAACTGTGCATTAAAGGAGAATGACGTCAAAATGTAAACAATGTATAAATATGTCAATCAGAGGTAGAAATATAAAATTTAATATAACAAATATATCCTGAAATTGTTCAATATGTAAAATGTCTTAAACAAAGGTAGGAAAATGCATGCATACAATATTATAAAATAATTTTGCATAGGTGTACAAATATTTTAAATAGAAATGACAAATATTTGAACTTGTATCAATATACAAGAAACTATACCAATGTAAATTGTCCAAAACTAATAGCTTATAAGTATTCACTCTATTACTCACTAGTATTATTATTAGTGTGAATAAGTTCACACTAATCTCTCTATTATCCCATTCAGTTTTCCCCCTTTTTTGAAATCTTTAGGCCTACATAATTTCCACCCAACCCCCAACCCTATGCAAGTAATAATCAATCCCTAATGGTGTCCCTAACCATGAGGACAAATTTTGTTTGGAGAGGGGACATCATCTTCTTGAATTCCTTCCTGCTGTCATGAGAGCAATGTTTGTTCTGTGGAATCCTGTAAAAATAAAATAATTGTTAAATTTCAAGATTACTGTTTTGTATCATTGCAAATGGTTTCTGAGTAGTCGATAACTTTTATTTTGAAATTATTATTTGGAGTTCTAGCCAGAACTTTGTAAGAAGGTGTACCATATCTACAGCTGATACCTAAACACTGGTCCCATAGAAGCGCTATAAGCATCATGACATCATATCAACCAAGTGGACTCATTGTTATGGGGCCCCATCTTCTTCCTCAAAGCTTCAAAGATTGCTGCAGAAAAATTTACTGTTCATTGTTGAAAACTTAAACATCATTCATATAGACATATATTCAACAATAGATATGATATAGACAAAATGGGCATGGAGAAAAGTAAAATATTTTCTTAAAAATTTATCTACTTTCTGTCCCATACCAGATGGCTTCTGACATGAGACAGAAATTATGAATTTTTCTTTAAACAACATGCTTGGATTTAGAGAATGATAGAACCATCATCCAACTTCAAAGTAAGTTCTTATTTTTAAGTAGAGATGTATACATGTCCAAATAACCAAATTTTACCATATAGATAATACAACATCATAAGTCAGATTTCTCTTTGCTTGTTGATTTGTTCTGGATATCTATCTTTTCATCTTTAGGATGTCCAAGGTTTCTCAACTCTTTGAAGATGAATATTTTCCTGCAAAGATAATAACAGAACCCTGCCCCAACACTTATGAGGTTTTCTTACCACTTGTATGGTTGTCACCTCTGTGGATAAGCTGTCATTCCTCTTTCTCAAGAGTTTTCTCTTTTTCAAACCTAATATTTGTTAAATTTGATGGTATCCATAGTTTTTCTTCTCCTGTGGAGACAAGAGAAAAAATCTTCCCCAACATAACACATCTCCTGGTTTCCATTGTGAGGTCAACACATCCTTAAAATAGACTGGCTGATTTAATTCAGAAGTTCTTTCTCTTATCCACTATCTCTCTCCTGTCTTTGTTTCTTTCTCATTAACGTTAAGAAAATTCAAGGTTAATAAAGAATTATGCAATCTATTTCTAGGATATTTTTCATCCCTATCTGTTTATTTAACATATCCTTTATATTTCGATTTGATCTTTCTATAACTGCCTGACCTGTAGGGTTGTTTGGTATACCTGTAATATGGCTTATATTATAATAAGCAAAAAACTGTTTCATTTTCTTAGGCAAATATGCTAGACCACTATATGTCTATTTGTGCAGGTATACCCATGATGGCCAAAACTTCTAATAAATGTGTGATTACTTAATAAGCATTTTTTTAGCTCAAGGCAGTTGCCCATTGAAAACCTGAATAAGTGTCAATGGTGTGGTGTACATATTTTAATTTTCTAAATATTTTAAATGGAACATATCCATCTGCCAGATCTCATTCCTTTGAGTACCCTTTGAGTTACTCCCTGCAGGTAATGGTGTTTGATTATAGAAAGAGCAAGTAGGACACCTCTTTATAATCTCCTTAACATGTTGCCATGTAATAGAAAACTCTGTTTAAACCTTTACTATTGACATGATGTTTCTTATGAAATTATGAGGCCTTAAGCATACTTACAATTAAGAATCAATCAATTTCTGCACTACCTTTTGCTAGAGGACCTGACAGACCCATATATGATCGGATGTATGTTATTTATACGGGACAAAGCCTATTCCTGATTATATCTTGAACATTTATAAATAATAAAGTCAATTCTGCACAATCTGGTATAAATTCAGTGGTTTCAATATACAGGACAACTCTTTCTGCATATTGTGAATCAGTAACTATATTGAGAGGTTCTTTAAAATCACTTAGTACCATGAGAATAGCATACAATTCTGCCTTTTGGACAGAATTATAAGGGCTTTGTTCCACCTTACTTAATTCTTCTGATTGGTAACCTACCTTTCCTGATTTATTTGCATCAGTATAAAATGTACATGCTCCAGTTCTTGTTTCATTATGTACAATTTGGGGAAGAATCCAAGTAGACTGGAAATGTCTTCTAACAATCTTTGAATGTTATTTAGAGTCCATGACCAGTCTCTCCTAATTTGTGCCTTTGTGTTCTAATTTTCTATAAACCTTTTTTGTAACCTAGATAATAGACAGAATCTCCTCTTTATATTTTTTCAGGATCAATTTATAATCCCCATTTTTGGAAAACTTTATTTACTTCTTCAAACATTTTTTCTAAATTATCTGAATTTGAGTCCTATAACAGAATATTGTTCATGTAATGATAAATTATAGACTTAGGAAATTGCTTACATATTATTCCTCATGACTGATTTGCAAAGTATTGGCACAGGGTGAGACCATTGAGCATTTCCTGTGGGAGGATGATCCACTGGTATCTCCTTGCAGGTTGAGAATTATTATAAGTAGGCACTGTGAAAGCAAAATTTTCTTGATTCTTTTCTTGTAAAGGTATAGTGAAGAAACAATCCTTTAAATCAGTAACTATAAGAGGCCAACTTTTGGTAATAGAGAAGGCAGAGGAATTTCAGATTCTAAAGGGTCCACAGGTTGAATGACCTTGTTGACAGCTCTCAGATCTGTCACCATTCTCCAGTTTCCAGATTTCTTTTTAACAACAAATGCAGGAGAATTCTAAGGGCTGGTTGATTCTTCAATATGGTGAGCATCTAGTTGCTCTTGAACCAGCTGTTCCGAAGCTTGTAGTTTGTCTTCCATTAAAGGCCATTGTTTAACCCATATGGTTTCTCAGTCAACCCTCTTAAACGCAAGGGCATTAGAATCTCTGAAGGCTTGCTAGTTGCTTTATGTTCTTGTACAACCTGAATGGCTGGTGCCCATTGCTTTTAATATCTTATAATATCATTCCCAGAAACATGAGTTTGGGGGACTGCAGAAATGTTAACCTGAGTATTCCATTGCTGCAATACTTCATGACCCCATAAATTCACTATAATATTAGCTATATATGACATCAGCCCTCCTTTCTGTTGTTCTGGCCCTATGCATTCAACCCACCTCATATTCAACCCACCTCATGCTTTGTTTTACTTGAGATAGGGTTCCAGTTCCTAGGAATTGAATATCTGCCTCTTGAAGAGGCCAATCTGGATGCCAAGATTCTGGAGTAATAATAGTCACGTTCACATCTGTGTCTAAAAATCCCTCAATTACAATGTCATTTATATGTACTCTAAGCTTTGGTCTTTGATCATTTATAGAATTCTGCCAAAATATATGTTTTCTATTTCCTACTGTAGTTTTTGACTCACCCTCCAGGTCTATTCCATCATCCAGACAGTATGGCTTTTTACAGCAGGCACTGGGTTGATTAATTTTCCTGGTGAGACATGTACTCCACAGTGACTGGGAATGACTGGGCCTTCTTTGAAATTGGGGCCTGCGAGAGGCCCCCCAAGGAGTTTCCTATGCAGCTTCTTTATTAACCAATAGTAATAAAACATAGTTTCACAGCATACAGAGGGGAATTCCATATCACAAACACTAATCCAAAACCAGGCCACACTGCTTCCAACAGAAGTCAAAGCAGCTGAGACAATGAAGGATAGTAGTAGTAGAGATGAAGGCAGAAAGCAACAAAGAAGGAAGCTTCGATGTGAGAGACTCCTAACTGATTCTCCTTGGAGTTACACAAAGTTGTAACCCTAAATCCAAACACATGCAAGGTCCAAGACCATCTGAAACCATTAAGACAATGTCAGAAGTTGTGAATCTTGACATTTAAGACTTAAAACAGAATATTAACCACCAGTGTAGCTGCTGTTGTAATTCATGGGTCATTGATCAGTCAGGGCAAGGCCACTGGCAAGGACTAGAACCATGTAAGCTCTGACCTGAGCGCTTAAGACAAACAGTACTTTGTCCTCTAGAGCTTAGAACTCAGAGCCATAAACTTCTGAATCTGTTAGTATTGCCCATGGTTCCTTGGCTGTCCAGGATGCAGGACCATAAACACAGAGGAAGTTCCCCATTAACTATTTCAGATGTCCTTCCTTTGACAGAACAAAATATATGCAACCAGATGATGAGTGAAAGAAGCAATAAATTTATTTGCAGCTATAACATATGTAGATCACAACTATCCAATTATTCTTTCTAGTGTAAGGTTAAGCACATGGTTATTTTGAATGTTCTAAAATCTACCAATACTGTAAAAATTATTTTTCTTTTTTGCTTTTGTTTTGTTCTGTTTTTGCATTGATGTTGTTGTGGTTGTTCTTTTTGTTGCTGTTGTTGCTGTTCTTCTTCTTCTCCTCCTCCTCATCCCCATGCTCCTCCTCCTCCTCCTTCTTCTTCTACTTTCTCGTCTTCTGTTGCTGCTGCTACTATGATCTCCTTGGTCACGTGTATTTGTATTTGTCAGTCCTCTCTAGAGTAACAACAGAACTTATAGAGTAAATATCTCGATATATATATAGATAGATAGAGATAGATATGGGGATTTATTGGTATAATTTATAGGCTGCTGTCCAACTGATTTGACAATGACTGTTTATGAATGGAAAGTCTCATAATCCAGTAGCGGCTTACTCCACAAGGCTAGATGTCTCATCTGGTCTTCAGTGTATCCTGGAGTGCCAAAGAAATAGTCTCTAATACCAGTGAAAAGAATGGATGTACTAGCAAGAACATGGAAAGCAGGTTAACAGCAAAAGCTTTCTTATTCTATGTTCTTATATAAACCTCCATGAGAAAGTATAGCCCAGATTAAAGGCAGATCTTCTTATTTCAAAATCTTGAAACAGGACCTTTGATCTTGACCAAAGATGTATGTGTCTTCCCAACTCAAAATTCCAGACTAAGAGTGGGTTCACCCCCTTCAAATGCAACAAAAAGGAACTCTCAGAGTTGTTCCTTCCATTTCAGGAGTGTGGTACATCCTTAAGGTAGTCAGGTTGGCAACCAAGAATAGGAATCACACCATCCAACATGATTTGTTACATTTTAATTATTGTATTTTCTTTTTCCGCTTCAATCAGGTTCTTGACTCTGCATTTATTCCTATTTAATGCTGCAGCTTTTGTATTTGATTCTCTACGGTCATTGTGCTGGCAATTGTTTCTAATATTACAATCATTACCATTAGATATATTTTTGTAACTTCATAGCTTCATATCTGTTTACTCTACTCTTGGTTAGATAATAATATATAGGCATGTATAATGATGTTTCTCTTGACAGAAATACTGTGTCTCATTTCACAGAAAAGAACTCCCCTATCACCATATTGTAGAGAACAATGTACTCAAAGTTATGATGAGAGAGAGTAAATCTGATTGTCTGATTTATCCCCCTGGAGCTATAGAATTTTATCAATCATCATAATCCATAATTGCAGCAAATATTTATAAACTAAGCAAGTAACATCTCTCAGGCAATTATTCTGTTTTGTTTTCAATTATTGCAGATATTAAAAGCGATTACACATAATTTGTTTAAAGAATTTACAGCTTTTTTGTCATAGCCTCTTTAGTGAATGGATGATAAGACTATTACATTTATCTGGAATGAGACATGTATTTTGATATTAAATTTGTCATTTTCATTCAAGTTTTGAAGTAAAGATGAATTTTTAGCAAGCTGTGATTTCAAGGAGCTTAAATTTTACTGAAAGGAAATCTTCAGACTGAGCATACATCCCATTGTAATAACAGTGCCTGATAAAGTTCAGAGATGTAAATATGCTAATCCAAACTAGAAAGTTTTAGAAGTTTTTCTTCCATTTTAAATAGATGTACGACATAACACATATACTTAAATTCAGTCACATTCTCTCTAAAATTCAGTACCTAGCAACATATTCAGCACCTATTTATAGTAGGCTTTCTTGGACTGCCAAGCCCAAAATCATGACACAGAACAGAGAGTTATTATTAGTTATGAAAGCTCAGTCTCACTTTAAGCTTGTCTCACTAGCTCTTATACTTTAACCAGTTTCACTTCATCCACATTTTGCCTCAGGGCTTTTTACCTTTCTTTCGTTTATATGTGTTACCTTACTGCTTCCTTCAGGTTTGGCTGTGTGGCCCCTGCCTGGCAGCGTGATCCCTGACTGCTCCCTGGCTGACTCCCCTTTTCTCTCTGCCCACTTGCCCTACCTATCCCTCCTCTTCCTAGCTATTGGCCATTCAGATCTTATTAGATCCATCAGGTTTCTTAGGCAGGCAAGGTGAAACAGCAGCACATTTTTTACCTAGTTAAATGCAGCATAAACAAATGCAGAACATGTTTACCTAGTTAAACTAATATTCTGTTCCATAACACCTATTCTTTTGTTAAGGATTTGCTATATATTGCACATATTTATTTATAACTCAAAATTGGCAAACTATAGTCCATTTCCCCAATTTGGTGACCATTTATTTGCCCTTTATAGCTATGTTTCAATAGTGATGTAATTGTATAGTGTGAGCAAAACTATGTGTGGAAAAAATACTTTACTTATCTTTACTTTTTTACAAATTTTCATTGTAACTTTAATGGCCCACATTCTAATCACATTAGAGTCAACTTTAAATTCCTATTTGTCCCCAAAGGCCAGTGTTTGTGTATCACCACAGCTGTCTGTGGACTTGAGCTCATCGTCCTGACCCTTCTTCCCTTGAGCTCTCTCAACAAATAAGGACAATTGTCATTCCCATTTACGTTCATTTAAAAATGGTGGGTCTATTCTCCCTTTTCCTTTCAGACTGTGCTGCCTGAACTAATTTACACCCAAAGCTTAATTAGTTTCCCAACTGTCTATCCTATAACTTATTCTAGTAACACGTGGAAAATAATTTAGACTTGTAATTGCTCGAGAGAAAGACCTATTCAGAAAAGAACAAACTGTTCAATGCAGAAATATATAGGATTTTTGAAGAAAATCTAACCTCTTGCCTTACCACCAGAACATGCAGAAGATCATGGTAATAAACCATAGCACCTTCATCATTAAAAAATGGAAATTCATACCTGTGAATGTAGAATGGAGGGTAATTTTTCTACCCATAACTTGTTTATTCATAAAATGGTAGCCTGAGCTTGATTCAAGATTCCTTTGTTTACGTATCTTTTAAAAACAAATGTCAAATTTCATTTACTAATACTTAAGGACAATGAATCAGAATGAATAAGTAGCCTCTGCTGTACAACCTTCAGATGTCAATACAGAAAACAAATGTTTATCAGAGTTACCATACATAATGGGCAGCCACGGTGCTGGAGGAAATGTTTACAAATGTGAACACGAGAAACTGAACCTAGAAAGACCTCAATGAGTTAACAAGGAAAGTGATGTTTCCTGGTCCTGGAAATATGAACAGGCATTTTCTGAAGTAGAAAGGAAAGAGAAGAGATTTCCAGAGCAACAGAACATATGAACAAGACTGGAGCTCAGTCTCTCTGCCATCACTAACTGCCTAATGGAATCCGTCTGAAATGTTATTATGAAGTACAGTGTAGTCTAGAACAAAATCACAACCAGTCTTGAATTCAAACCTCAGCATTATTCTTAAATACTATATACTCATTCTGAAAAGCAAAATTCTGGTTTAAAGATCTAAATGAAATTTTAAGAGAAAAAAACAAGCAATTTTTCTTTCCATGATGTATTTTTTTTTAAATAATGTCTATTTCTGAAAGATTTTAAATAAATACAACATCCATGGTTAGAGAGAAAGATGGAGCATTTGATGCTCCACAGAAGACCCAGATTTTGTTCTCAGAACCAACATGGAAGCTTACAATCAATTCCAGATTCAGGAGATCCAGTGCCTTCTTCTATCTTCTGTACCACAAAGCATGCACAGGATGCATATACATGCAAGCAGGTAAAATGCTCATTACATAAAACTAAGAAATTTAAAACAATTGGAATAAAACATCAACATAGCATGCAAACTCTTTTCTTAATTTTGATTATTAGACTCTTCATATTCTGAAGAAAATTTTATTTGCAAAATATAAAATAAAGTCTTGGAATCTGAGAATACAGGCCACGCTAATCACAAACACATTTGCTTAAGCTTAAAACTGGAAAAGAGCCTGCTTGTACCTACAGCTACCTAAACATATTTCATAAGCAGAACTGTTTTTTTTTTTCCTAACAAGTGCTGATCTCCCATTAAAACACCTAAAACACACAGACTGCCCAGGCAGAAAGTGCCTTCGCTGCAAAGGCAACGGAACGGAAGGAGCACAACACCATCTAGTGTTGACCTCACACAGTGTCTGCTGAGGAGGGGTAGAGAAGGTAAAGGAACATTGCCTGTGTTGCCTTTCAATGATTTGAGAAGGAAATGTCATCTAGCAGAAAATAGTTCCTTCTTTTTCTCTTTTGTTTTTGTTAAAATAGTTCTGCACAATATTGTTGAAAATAGATCTGTCTCCTTAAAAATAATTTGCCCTACTTTGCTGTTAACCCACAATAATTGCATACAGGTTACTAAGCAATGTCTTGGGACCTGACTAGCAGAGAGAATGTCAACTCAGAACCCCAAAGTACCCCATTATCAATAATGTCACTCTCCAGGTTCTATTATTTCTACTCAAGCACACTCCTAAACTATTCAGTGAAAAACTCCTCAATTCCACTCTCCTCTATGTAGTATGATAAGATATCAGGCAGTCACGTCCTATCTAGTAAAGAGGAGACTCAGCTCTTTGTTCAGACTCTCTATGCAGTAATGTCACCGAGCTGTGTGTCAGTTACTTAGCAATATCTGCTCTCAGAGCCAGCCATGTGCTACTGCAATGTTTGTGTTTGAGTACCACACGTTGCCATAGTTATTGTATTTTATTACCATCGCCATTGCTCTCTTAGTGTTCTAATTCATAAATGAAGCTTTATCATGGGAGTGCGCACCCAAGGACTGCCTACACAGTCACCACTGACATCTGTGGCTTCAGGTGCTGTCCATGATCTTGGCAGTATGGAAAAACAAGGATGTCTGCAATGCCTCCCTGTCTGATTATCTCTATTACCATCAGCAATATGTGGCCCTGTTGGCAGGATCTACAGTAAGTTTATTGTCATTGATTCTTGCTTTTTTCCCCTTTTGTTACATTGAAAATTTGACATGTCCCCAAATTGGATTGAACTGCTTTAGGAAACTCTGTGTCTCTGAAATTTAATATAAACTTAAATGAGGTTTGGTACCTATAATGCTTGCGCATCAGGATCTCAGAACTCTGTCCTTTCAATTTCTCTCTCCTAAAACTCAGTCCATTGATTATTTTCACTGATTAGGCATAAAATATATATTTAAGTGTGGATAACTAAAAATAATCACATGGATTTTTTTACTGCACTATGCAATGTCAACTGGATTATAGGGCCATTGATATAAACATACACTGATTCATATATTTTGTTGGAAAACACTTGCCCACAAACATTATTCCCCAAAGGGCTGTTACCTGGAATCTGGTTTGGATTTTATTTTGTTATATTCAAGTTTTCCTAATATTATTTACCAATGTGTTGCAGCAAGGATTTTACTAGCGGCCAATTTGCAATAAACTAAATGCATCCCATACAGTTTCTGAGGTCATGTTGACATATGCATATTCCTAGGAATCATCATCCTAATGTAAGCAAATACACTTGCCTGTCATTGCCATAGATTTCTTCAATGCCTACAGTGTCTGTCTCTGCAGACCTATTCCCAAAAGTTACAGAGTTAGTTTGCTCCTAAATTCATATATCTCCAGGTTTCAAAACCTAGACTATGAATTTGAAGGTAGCTTTTAAAGAGGCAACTAAATAATAGTGAAGCCATTGGAGTGAGCCTGATCTTCATAGTTTCTTTAAGAGGAATATTAGATACCCAAGGAGATATCAGGAGTATCCATGTGGGGAAGGCAGTGAGAAGATAGTCCTCAGCAAGCCAGCGAAAACACCTGGGGATAAAATTAGCTCTAATCTAGCTGATTTCGGACTCTGAGCCTCCAGATATGTGAGAAATTTTCTGTTATTTGAGCTATCAGTCAGCAGCATTCTAGGGGAGCAGATCTAGCACACTACATGCCAAATCACCTCTGGCCCCCTCTCTGTCACTAGAGCTCAGATTGCAATTTCTGGAAGTTTACACAAATTCACTGCTTTAGACCTAGCTTATTTCATTCAGTGTAATATATTTATTTTGGTTTTTTGAGACAGGGTTTCTCTGTAGTTTTGGAGCCTGCCCTGGAACT
>LOEQ01004542.1:185727-200392 GCA_001685075.1 Bramus lutescens
TGATCCCGAATTTCCTGAGAAAGCGCCACACTGATTTCCAAAGTGGTTGCACAAATTTGCATTTCCACCAGCAATGGATGAGTGTTCCCCTTACTCTACAACCTCTCCGGCAAAGGCTGTCATTGGTGTTTTGGGATTTAGCCATTCTAACAGGTGGTATCTCAAAGTTGTTTTGATTTGCATTTCCCTAAGGAGGTTGAGCATGACTTTAAGTGTCTTTTGGCCATTTGAACTTCTGTTGAGAATTGTTCAGTTCAGGGCCCCATTTTTAATTGGGTTAATTAGCATTTTAAAGTCTAATTTCTTGAATTCATTATATATTTTGGAGATCGGACCTTTGTCTGATGCAGGGTTGGTGAAGATCTTCTACCAAACATATATAAATTCTATTTACCCTGCATTGCTTTTCCTCATTCCCTATGAAATCATTCTTTTGGAGAAATTATTTGTTCCTTCATTGCAAACCACCACTGCCAGGTTTCTCTCCACTCACTGTATAAAATCTGCCCTTACTCTCAGTATTTGTATTTGACTCATGCACTGTGGTTTGCCTTGCTGCCACCTTCCCATTTTCTTCTGTAGAGCCCTTCACACTGCAGATCTCTCATGCTGAGCTGCATCTGTCCTGCTAGGCTTCCTCCCTAGTTTAGTTGTCCCTAGTTCCTCTTTCATCTCTTCACTGTTACTCAGCAGGGATATCCCCCATTTTGTCTTATTCTATATAGGGAACTGGCGACTTTACTTGAAAGCAAGAATTCTCCGGAAAACATCAATGTCTATGCAAATGTTCAACCCAGACTTTCACAGTCAGATCTCTATCCCTAAAGCCCTGATGTAATTTCCCAGTAAGAATGTGAAGTATGGATGGATGACTCCCTGGAAAAGGTATTTTTCTGATAAAACAAGATGGGTGCACATATGAACTCAGACAATGGCAGCATGAGCAAGGCCTGGGCAAGTCCAATCCAGAGCATGCTCCAGCACTGACCGGGGGGAGTGAACATAGCTCCCCACTCCTAACCAAGAAGCTATCTGACATTGATATCCACAGGCAAAGGAAAAATCAGTGTTATCCAGTGGAGTGGTATTCCATATGTTAGCCACCCTTAAGGGCAGGACCCCTGCCCAGGAGTAGTGGACCAACACAAACCCTAAGTCTGTTCCTAAGTCTAAAGCCTGGAATTCATCCTTATCACTTCTTGCTAGGACAAATATCCCAAATATCCTGCTTGTACTTTCTATAAATGTTATTAACCCAAGTTTCCTCCCTCTAGTTACTGTTTCTAGCCTCATGAGATTCTACCATCATGTCTGCAATAGAGTTCAGACTGTCCTACAGAGTCTAGTCCCTGCTCTTTAAATGTTCAACAGAAGTACAATGCATTAGCAAACTTTATGAAAGATACATCTCTCCAGGGGAACATTATACAAAAACATGAATCTCTAATACACATTGAACCTGCTCACATGTAGCAGCCTATAAGATCTATATTTTTTAGTCTGAACATCTAATACAGCCAAAGTCTTCCTCTCAGCTCTCATCACTCATGAGTGCTCTGCTAGAATGTTAAGATCTGGCCCAAACCAACTTCTTACACTTTTCATGTGCATGAAATTTTAATACCTGTTCTGTCCATTACCTATGACATCTGCCTAAATATCTTTGATTCACATATTTGATCTGTGCACAATCTAGATATTCTGGTTCATTCTTCTCGCATAGAGCCCCCAATGACACTGCCAAGCCTAACAATATTTTTCCTTCAGTATATTCAGCTATGATCTTTCATATTACATTGTCTATTGATAGATTTTACCTACTCTTGACACCATCAGCAAGTTTATATTTTTTGTCCATGTAATTCTTGACACATGGAAGGATCTAAGCAGTATTTATTAAACAAATGATCATTACCCTTTTTCCCCATGGGAAATCTTGTTCAAGTAGTGATCTTTTATAATCAATACAACAAAAAACATAATTGTATTTTGAAGGGGCACTAAGTATATTCATACTGATTCTGGACTGAAAACTAGATGCTACTTCTTGAATCAAATATGATATATAAAACTTCCATTTTTTGAAAGTAACATAAACATTCAACTAGGAAAACAAACTTAAACTTGAGATGCATTGATGGCATTCATTCCCTGTCATGTTCTAACTCTTTCTATGTGAAATATGCTAGCTATGAAGCAAATATTCCACTTAACATTTAACTTGACTTTCTATGCTTATAAAAGAAAAAAATAGTTTTAAATACCATGCATACTACTTCTAATGGCTTGATTTTGTCTGGTTAATGCTTTGGTATAACTTCACAATTGGAATAAATAAATGTAAAATAGTTTATCTACTGTAAATATTAATGCAATGTGCATGAAGTGCCTTGTAAAATAATATGAAGAAGTGGGGGGACTGGACACTTGGCTCAGCAGTTGAAACACTTGCAGCATAAGCATGAGGACCAAGTTCAAATGCCAGAAGCCCCGTAAATGCCAGGTGGGAGTGGCAGTGTACACACTGGCTTTCGTAAACTCTACGGTAACCTAGATATTCCTGGAAGAGGGAGTCATGGTTAAGGGCCTATTTCCATGATGCTGGTCATGCTTATCCATGGCTTCTGCTTATGTTTCCGATTCCAGGTTCTTGACTAACCTCCTGCCCTGGTTTCCTTCAATAGTGGACTGTGACCTGTCAGAAGAACAAACCATTTCTGTCACTCTTTTATCACAGCAACAAAGAATAAACCTGGAATAGGAAGCTGCCTGTACTTCCACCCCAAAGGCAGAGACAGTGGATCCCCAAAGAAAAATGGCTAATAAGAATAACCTTAGCAATATGGCTAATAAGACTAGCCATAGCAGCAAGGTCTGTATTTGACTGAGGGCATGCCGAAATCAATATGGTGGGAGAGCAACCAAAGATGATTTCCAGCATCAATATCAGGCTTTTACAGGCAAACATATACAAGAGAAAATGCACATCCATATAAATGTGCCCCAACACAGAGAAAACATGATGACCTTCACACATAAAACTAGAGAAAGAAAAGACACTAAGTGGAAACATTAATATACAGATAAAAACAATATAGAAATGGATGAAACAATGTTAAAATAATAATAAACCCTCAGGTGGCCTATCTTTCATCATTTTTTATCTTACTCTTCAGTATTAAAGGTCTTTTCATCATAAAATTTCCCACAAGGAAATGAAACATTAAGTCAGGACTGATGAGAATCTCCTAAAAGGAAACTGAATGATAATTCATCTACTAAAAAGACATCTTTTTCATTTCAATTGCTGTACTGGAGTCAACCAGAAGTACTCACCATATGACCTGCGAACACATGGAATCAGGGCAGAAATCTCTATTCTACCACTCGCTAGCTGTGTGGAACAACGTGGATCATTAACCTCTGGCTCTCCATAAACTCACATGAAAGTCGGTAAAAGCCAGATCAGTTTAGTAAAATGAGCTTAATGAAATGCAAGTGTTAGTCAGAATAGGCCAGCTATGCTCTGTGATGGTTAAAGCCATGGAAAGTAAGCAGCTGCCCTTCTTCCTCCACCATACATGTACACACATACACGCATGCGCATGCACACACACACACACACACGCACAAGCACACACACACACACACGAATCGCTTAAAACGCAAGCTATTTCGCACTCATGATCTAGGGGCATTTTGGTACGAAATTGGTGCTGGTGTTCCTTCACAGCATCCTCTGTCCAGGACAGAGACTCAATAGCTTCCTTCTCTGGAATGGAAGGGAAGGGGACCAGGGTAAATGACACATCACCTTATAGATGCCACACAGAAGCAATGCATGTCACTCAAGTTTGACTACCAGGTGTGGGAAGTGTATATTACACTTATTTGATATGAATAATAATGTAATTTCAATATCTAATTGTGATAGTTAACATTATGTATATATATGACACCTTTACATGTAGAACAGTAATCAACAGATAGCAAAGATAGCTCACTGTACTGAGTGCTCACTCTGCACAGAATGCTTGTCCAGACTTTGCTCCATCATACTGCCTAATCCTCACAAAACGGGCAGACCGTTTGACTTGCCCAACACTTCTCATCTATGATGCATTCCTTATTTTTAACTGAGATTTTCTTGGGACAAGAGGTTTTAAAGCTCACAGCATCCTAAGAGTTACATGGAGTTATGTGTACTTATGGCACAACTACTCTATGTGAAATTTGTTACAAAATCAATCCATCTTAATAAAAAAAAAGAGATAAGGCAAAGTCATTCACTCATCCCTGTATTTTAGACAGAAGCTAGAAATAATGTCAAAAAGCACAGCTGTTCTTTGGGAATGATAGAGTAGAAAGCACGGGAGTGGGGAGAAAATTGTGGGACTGTAGCCAGGACATCAAAGTACTTTTTATCAGAGGCCTGCACCTTATTACCTCTGGTCTTCCTGTAAGGTGGACAAAATAACCCTGCTTTTTTCTGAGCCGAATCTTTAAGAATATTCTGATATTTTAATCTGAATCAACCCAGTAAGTGTGTTATGGCCCTGCAGATTAAAAGGAGCCACTGTAAGTCATGAGGACATTGTGCTTACTGACCAAAGTAACAAGACAAATGAATATCAAAACAGGGACATCAATCTGTAATAACCTAACACTAAAATATGAGTAATTAGGAGACTATGGTATGTCATACATAAGAACTGAGGTCTAAAAAGTTATAAACCACACTCTAGACAAATGGTGTTTCAAATTATATAGTAATCAAGATACTGATAACATATTATTACTGAAGATTGAAAAGCTTTATTTTTATAAAATTGAAATTACATAACACAAAACACATTAAATACTTTCATGTTTCAAAAGGAAAGAACCAGGGCATAAAAACAATCAGATCAAAACAAAACCCAGTACCTAGAAGTGTAAATAAATCCAGTTGTTCAATGATGTCTGGGACTCACTCATGATCTGTGCTCCGAAATGCTTGAGCAGCCTTTATTTTAGAGCCCTGCCATTCAGAGCACTTACAGATTGTCTCTTGGGCCCAAGCCAGATTTCAATGTACACCTGATACTCTTGTTGGCAGATCTGCCTTGGTATTGGTATTTCCCATATCCTGGGGTCTCCACTGCAGGTGAGGCTGCACTTTCACCAGCTGCTGATCCTTGTCTCTCTCAAGGACACCTACCCTGCAACACAACTCAGGATCTCAGACACTCCAGATGATTCATCAATCCCATTTTTCTCATGCCTTCAAAATTAGGATCAGGGTAGAGACTCTCACAAGTTGCCAAGTTCTGCTGCCAACTCAGTGTGTAACCCTGGCCCTTTGGTCAACAAAATCTGTATGCTGAGCCTGAGGAAATATTCCCAGATTTCACCTCAAGGATATTTAGATCTCATTAACTATAACTGATGCTTCATCCTCAGCTGACCAACAACTAAGATTTGCATAAGTTATGAGAAAACAATAGTTTTTCTAGTTCAATGTTTCAAACACGTAGTCCTCAACATGTTCACTAAAAGTAATTTAGGAAAGAATTTTTTTAGTATTCAGGTTACAATCAATAGTTAAAGAAAGAGTCAAGGCAGGGACTTGGAGGCAAGGATCATATTTGAACATTGTTCATCAACTTGCTCTCCTTTCAGTGGCTCAAGCTCATTTAATTTTCTTCCATTATACAGCCCAGACCCAGCTGCCTGGGAATATAATGCCACAATTGGCCAGCATATATTCTAAGTCACTTAGAAACCAAGAAAAAAATGTTCCCATTTTCATGGCCACAAGCCACTGTGATGGAAGCAATTCTCCAGTTGAGGTTCCATATCTCCAGGGAACTCTGATTTATATAAAGTCGACAATACAACTAAGCAGCACTGACACTTTATTAAATGTAGTTTATAATACAAGACTAACAATATGAATGAATACAAGGTACCTTGTATTCTCAGTAAGTCCTGTTTCCCTATAGGTTAACTTAGGTACTAGTCATTCATTTGGCCATGTATACTCTCTGATTTTATGGTGGAAATAAAAACAGGTAAGCTTCTGACACCCAGTAATTTTTTTCACATTCTCTCTACAAAACAACTAGCACTGTCTGATAGTTTAGATTAAATGACAACTTAAAAGCAAACAAAACCAGATTTAAATTCCCTGCTTCCTTACAGTGGATAACAAGTGACTGGTGCCTGGCACCTGCTGTCCATGCTGCCTTGGAACTCCCTCCCATCACACGTTCCACATCTACTGAATCTGCTTAAAATATGAACCAAGCATAAAGCCTTGTTCCCTTATGTGGTATTTATCAGACATTTTGTGAGAACGGAGAAAAAAGTAATTAACTTATAATGGAAATATATGTGGCCACTCATATATTTATCCTGCTCTTTGAGTGCCCCAAAGCATCTCCAAGCCTCAGCATTGAAGCTGATAAAAATAAATTGAATCTATCCTGAAATTGAACAGGAACTGTGTTGGGAGAGGTCACTCATTCATACCCAGCAGCTCAGACCCAAAATAACCACACAGAAATCTGTGTTAATTGCAACATTGTTTGGCCAATAGCTTAAGCATATTTCTGGCTAACTTTTATCTTAAATTAACCCATTTTCATTATTTTGTGTGTCACCATGTTCTTGTGTGTCTGTCACTGGCAGCAGCTACATGGTTTCTTTCTGACTCTGCCTACTCTCTCTATGTATCTCCTTCAGTCTAGCTATATTTTGTTAAGCCATCGGCCAAAAGCAGCTTCTTTATTAACCAATGGTATTCACAGCCTAAAGATGGGAATCCCACATCAGAGCTGTCAGGAAAATTTTCCAAACTGCTTGAATTGAGTGTTCTTATTCTTTAAACGCCCCATCAGTGGGATGATCTTTGATGCCAGTTTGGATGGATCTAACCTTTGCATCAATTCACATAATTTTTACTGGAATTCTATTCATACTACAATCTGGATACACTTTTAAAACTCAGAATTGGGAAGGCAATTTACAAGGTTTGCAATGAGTCTGTGGTGACCCCTTCCATTTACTGTCTCCAAATGCCTTAGGAAATTTTCAGTGATGGCAAGAGTCAGATCTTTACATTTCCTCAAAAGTCAGTGGAAAGAAGTGCCTGGTGAAAACGGTTTAAGTTCATGTATGTTGTTTGCATTTTTCTCTGTAACCATGCATGTGAGGTCTAAAATGAATTTTAGAAGTATTTCTTCTATTTAAGGAAAAGCAGAAAGCAAACAGATAATAAAATTAAAGTGGAAGAGTGTCAAATCACAATATTTTCTAATTAGGACCTAAAACTTAGGCAAGCTAGTCTGGAGACAATGTACTACCTTTTAAAGAAAAGATATTTATTTGCTTATTTTGTATTCAGTTATTTTGAAGCAACATAAAAGAAAACTATTTTCTCATTATTTTGGAAGTTGGACATCTAAGTTAAGATGTTAGTAAAGATTGGTTTATTCTGAGGCCTTTACCCTTGACTTACAGTCATCTATCTCTGTCATCACTTGATTATTTTTCTGACTTGAGACATCTATCTCAGTCTCTTTACTTATTATAATCATTAATTTTAGTTATAGCACAAAATAATGGGTTTCATTACAACATTTTTCTAAATATTCCATTACTCTTCACTTATATTTTTCCTCATTACTTCCTTTTTCCTATTCCCGTTCTCAAAAGATTCATTTTATGTCATATATATATATATATCATGATTAATAAAAACTCAGAGACAGATATTGGGGTTCAGCCTGAAGACCAGAAAAGTAGAGTAGCCAGTCACTGTCTCTTTCCTTGACCTCAATCCAAAAGTGGTGATCCTGCCTCCAGGAAACCTCAGAATCATATTGAGAATGAGAACTGTTATCTCCCATTTTATACTCCTCTCTAGTTCTAGTATTAAGGGAATACATCACTACTGCCTAGCTTCTATGGCAAGCTAGTGTAGCTACTGGGATTGGTGTATGCCATTGCTGCCTGATCTGTAAGTCTGGCCAATGTGGCTGACTTTTCTGATCTTCAGGCAAATTTTATATATCAAAATACAAATGAAATTCCACTACATATATATGCTATGAAATACTCCATTATGCTATGTGATATACATCATTGTGATTGGTTTAATAAAGAAGTTGACTGGCCAATAGCTGAACAAGATCAAATTAGACTAGAGAGCCAGACTAGGAGATTGATGGGAAGAGGAAGGGCAGAGTCTAGAGGTGCCAGCCTGATACAAAGGGAGCAGGAAATGAATGTGCCTTGTTAATAAAGGTACCTCCACATGTTAGAGCATAAATAAGGAATATGGATTAACTTAAAATGTAAGAGCTGGTTAGTGATAATCCTGAACTATTGGCCAATCATTTGTAACTAATATAAGCCTCGGTGTGTTTATTTGAGAGCAGCTGTAGGATAGAAAATCTTCACCTACAAATGGCCCCTAAACTTTTGGCAACTACATCCAAATAAAACCTGAGAGAGTTTCAAAAAGGATTCTAAACCCAAAAATATGGAATCAAGCATGGCTTCCTGGTAACCACGTTTTCTACAGTAGGTTCTGTTTGCTATGGCAAAGAGAGGCATAGCTCCTTTAAGAAATGACTTCCTGGTTCATGCTAGTGGCACAGATGGCTCTTTTGGGAGGCTCTTTTACAGAACACTTAAATGGTGTTTATAAGGAGCAGGTGGCATGCTTCCTGGTGGCAGCATGGATCCAACAACTTCCCAGAATTGGGGTGATAAATATGGCTCTCTGTGGTACCTCCACTATGAAGCTAGGATCTCAGAAAACCAAGTGGACAGAATTACCACCAAAATAGAGCCTTTTGTTCTAGCCATGCTTTTTTAGAATTTAATGATTCATATGGTCAAAATATAATTACAAATATGCAATAAAGAGAGGTTCAGATAGAAAAAAATTTCTAAATGTGCTAAGTTTGTTTAAAAATATGCATAGACTTGGGAAAGAAAAGTATATAAAATATATAAACAAGGTATATACAGTCATAAAAAAGAAATAAATATTTTAAAATAATAAAATAAAGTCATTAAAATGGAGTAAATTAAAATAAAAATCACACAAGTATGAGAAATACACAAAGAATCTCCTGTATGTCGTCTTTCAATTTTTTGGCTACTAAGAGAGACTGGATTATAAAAACTGATTGATTAAATCAGCCTATATATTTCAAAAATGTCTTTAATTTAGAATTTAAGTCAAAAGTTGTGTTACTTTGTGGGAAAGGTCATGCTTTTATTTCCACAGGAAATGAGAAGCTGTGGATTTATTCCAGGTTAAAGAAAATCAGGTTTGATCAGGGAAGACCCCCCTAAAATTCTGACTACAGACATAAAGAAATTAACCTAAAAGAACAATAAGATGTGTGATGTGATGTATATTTTACTTGCTCAAAAACATAGCAAATAATTATCTTCAGCTGACTTAGAAACAATGTACAGTCTATGCTTATATTAATGTCACATATATATTTTAGCTTTAAAAGTTTATATATTTCCAGAGAAAGGGAAACATACATCTATGAAATTGGAGTACCAGCATCTCAAAATGATTTTGTTGCAGTTTCCTCACGGTTCTACATCCAGAGCAGTTTCAAGACTACTAACTGAGATGGCCCAGACTCACAGACTACTCCAGTAAAAACCTAATAATTATCCTAATTTTCTCAAGGTTCCCCAAAAGATGTCAATGCCCCCAAACAATAGAAAGCATTCTTAAAAAAATCCCAAATTCACAAAAGATGGATTATGGATATTTGTTATGATTTAAGGAGGGTTGGTTGCAAATTGCTATTGGTCCTAGTCAGGAAAAAAATAAGCAAAAAACCTAAATTCAAAGATCTCCTTCTAAAAGAAAAAAGGGTGATATGATATAGGAATAATAGGAAAATGGGTATATTATTGAATCTACTTTAATATAAAAGAAAGAGCTATTAATCTCAAAATATTTTACATTGGTATATATTTTAGTTTATTGATGCAAAAATTTTAAATTATTTTTTATTATATATATTAATATTTAGGGTATTATATCTACGCAGCTCATTTAAAAATGCAATGTATAATTACGAAATACAGATTAGCCAGGTGGTAGTGTTGCACATCTTTATTCTGAGCATCTGAGAAGGAAAGCATGTGGATCTTTATGAGTTTAAGGTCAGCCTGGTCAACAGAGTGAGTTCCAGGACAGCCAGGGCTACATAGAGATACCCTGTCTTGGAAAAAACTAAAGAAAAAAGAAGAGAGAAATTCAGATTAATAGTCAACTTATAATAGTCAGACTTATATTAGATATGTTTTCAAGTTAATACACAGATATATTTAAATAGATGGTCTTTGAACACTTCAAATACCTACAGAATATTGCTTTTAATGCATTTTAAAACCCAAGATTTTCATGATAGTGCCTATTCCTGGCAGCACCAAATTACTTCAAAGAAAATGATGTGGATAGAAGAAATTCCATATTTAATTTGCTATCTTGATGGCAGAAGCTAGTCACTAGGCAAAGAAACTATATTTGCCTCAATTGCCAACAGTTACTCTCCAAACTGGATCAGAGGGATGCATGAGGGAAAAAAAGTGACTGTTAAACTTTGCCTAGACAAAGTATGACAACCTTTCAAAATTCCCTAATTCTCAAAATTGTCTTTCAGAAAACCTAAGGTGACTGGCCAGAGAGACAGGTGTTCTTGTCATTAGGTAACATTTCACCCTTCTGGAGTCTTTGATGGAATTGAAGACAAGATGGTTATAATTACAGTTTTCCTTGGTTATGATAAAAAGGTAAATTAGATGTAAAACTTTTGGTTCACCAAGATAAGGTAGATAATAAATATTTTCTCTAATTTTGCCAAATAACAATGGACTATATATTGTAACTGTAATCCTTACTTTATAACTGCTTTTGTTGTATATAATTTTGCTATGTTGAAGTTAAAACATTCTTTTTTATTTAGACAAAAAGGGGTAAATACTGTAAAATATTCCTTTACATTGTGTGAATATATGTCTCTATAATTTGTTTTATAATGAAGCTGACTGGCCAATAGCTGAGCAGGATAAGTATAGGAAGGAGAATGAGGCTAGAAGAATGCTGGAGAGTTGCCAGCCATATGCACAAGGAATAGCAGATGAACATACCATGTTAATAAAATACTGACATGTGTTAGAGCATAAATAAGGAATATGGGTTAGCTTAAAATGTAAGAGCTAGTTAGTAATAAGTCTGAGCTATTGGTCAAGCATTTGTAATTAATAGAAGCTTTAGTGTATTTATTTAAGAAATGCTGATGAAAAGTCACCTATATGCATGTATATATTTGCATATATACATTCCTTTCCAGAAGAGGGAGAGTCAGTTTTCTTTAAGAATTTTGTCCCTGGTACATCAGTCATAGTTTAGTAAGAGGCTATATACTAAAGACTATATATCTATAGCACAAATTGGACTTGATGTGTGGGAAAAAGAACACAAAGTTGGTTAAGGAGGGAAAGGAGCATAGATCTGGGATGAGTTGGGGGACAGACTAATATGCTAAAACACACAGTGTGAAATTCTCAAAGAATAAATGAATGTTAGATATAAATACATCTTGATATTAAATGATAAATTTCTTGAACATTTATACAAACACATACATACGTTTAATATCTACTGTCTGTAAGGTTATCAAACTAAGGGTTAATTGCTATGGGACAATGGTCTTTTATCCTGTCACTTGTATTATTTTTAATAAAATGTTGATTGGCCAGTAGCCAGGCAGGAAGTATAGGTGGGGTGACAGCGACCAGGCAGGAAGTAGAGGCATGGCAACAGATTATTGGAAGAGGAAAGTTTCAGTCTGCGGTCATCACCCAGTCAGAGAGGAAGCCAGTACAGAGCAAGCAAGATGTGACTGCCTCACTGAAAAAGGTACCAAGCCACTTCATTAATACAGACAAGTATTATGGGCTAATATAAGTTGTAAGACTTAATAAGATGCCCGAGCTAATAGGCTAATCAGTTTACAATTAATATAGACTTCTGTGTGATTCTTTGGGGCTGAATGACTGCAGGATCAGGCAGGACAGAAACCTCAGTCAACAGCTCATCTCAGTTCTCTTAAATAAGAGCAATAGCTGTGTTAAACAATAAAAAATTGTTCTGACTCAAGTGAATTATAAGTGAATGATGAATGCTAGCATATGGGATAATTTTAAACTACACTTATAGTTTAAAAGAGACTGATCCTGGCAATATTTTTGTGTCTTTGTTACAAAAACTAATATCCTATTTTAAAAAAACACATCGTGAGCTGGTTGGTGGTGGCACAGGCCTTAATCCCAGCACTAGGGAGGCAGAGGAGGATGGATCTTGGTGACTTTAAGGCTGGTCTACAGAGAAAGTTCCAGGACAGGCTCCAAAGCAAACCCTGTCTAAAAAATTATGGTGATCATATGTGTGAATACCTCTTGCATGCATTTCTCTAAACCAGTACACTTAAATAATTATTAAACTCTAATAAGTTATGTTTGTGTTATATTGTTGGTTCTCAAAAGAATTTTTCATTTTTTACTGATATATCTTTCCAATGGGTTAGAGAAAGAAAGAGAGAAAGAGAGAGAGAGAGAGAGAAAGAGAGAGAGAGAGAGGGAGGGAGAGAGGGAGAGAGATATGCCCCCATGTGCCCTCCCCTTTCCTGACTTCATTGAATCATCATTGCTGGCTTCTAGTCTCACAGGCAAGCTTTGAACAATGAGAAATCACAGTGTACCTCACTAAGAATGGACTTTGATCACTCATGACTAAACACCTATATCTTTAAACAACTTTTTATACTTTCAGGAAAATTGGAACAATGGTCCTTATAACTTGTGGACCCACCCTCACACTTCTAAGGAACTGTTGTCACATGAAACAGTTAAAATCTGTAACAAACATGAGAATAAGACAAATATCTGATCCAGTGACTCCTAGCCCATTTCCGTCATTCTCCAGATGTCCTCAGGTCCACTTTGAGAAAAACCTACTTGAAAACCTTTGAGAACAGTAGGACTAAGCCTATCAGACATCATTTTATAACAAATTGTGTTCCTATTACTTACTTATTATCTTTTAATTTTTGAAAAACATCTCACTGTAATGGTTATCTCACTGTTATGATTAAGAAATAAATAGATGGATGTGTTTATCATAATTATCAGTGTACTTGTAGCAAGTAAATTTACAAATATTTCTAAGATACTTACTGATGAATGACAGTGACAATAACATATAAAATAGTGAAAATCACTTCATTCCCTGTTGCGGTTTAGGCATTATTGTCAAATTGCTGTTTGAAGACAGCTTTGAAAATGGTAAGGAGAATATAAGCAGTATGGTGGTAGACTCCTCATATTCCCTTGGATTCTCATCCCTGATCATTTAACCCAACACAAAGCTACATATGATTAACAGGCTTTATAGATGAGAATGAGGTTCCTAGTCCAAAAAGAACATTATCTTGTGTTTTCTGGTGTGTCACTATAGCCACCTAGGCAGAAAAATGAAGACAGGGAAGCAAGAGAAGAAAGAGTAAAAGACATGAGGTGCAGGGGGATTCAAAGAATGAGAGGAATTTTACCTGCTTGTTCACTTTCAAAATAATTACTTCCAGGAAATGTGAGTAATATCAAAAAGCAGGGGAAGTAAGAAAGGAAGCTGAATCCTCAACTCCCCTCTCCTTCCCTGAATCCTGTGAGTCAATGAAAATCATGCAACTAAATTCTATCAACAACCTTGGATAAGCACAGATTCCAACTCAGGCCTTGTCACCACCTTGCATTAGCCCTTGTGTGTGTGACTTTAGGCAAATAAGTAGCAGAGCTACAGCGAATACTGTCTCAAAGAAAGCATGATATAATTATTTTTATGCTGTTACTAAATTTTTAGCAATTCCTTGTTTTGTGTTTGTGTGTGTTAGTGTTTGTCGCTGTTATTATTTAATGAATTTCCCTTAACTCTAGACCAAAAGTCAATATGTAGATTTCTGTGCACAAATACATGTTTGATATGTGAAGTTTTTCAATTATTACAATTATATTAGAGTTGCAAAGGGAATAAAAATTGTGTTAAGGATAGCATGATGCTATCATAATAATCAATGTCCCTCGTGTGTAATCAAACAATCCTTGTGACATTTTCAAAATGACAATATCAGTACCTCCACATCGTAATCATGTGGCATCAGAGACAGGTGTTCTAAGAGTCAAGGAATATTTTATTTTTCAATAATTTGATGGCATACTGCCATTATTTAGACACGATAATGAAAACAGAATTTTTCAAAGTTAATATTTAGCTGTAAAAATATAAACACACTGATAAAACACATTCTTTGAAAATATAGTCATTCCCATAGTTAGAAATTCTTTGAAGGAATCACTGTGTCGATTTCTGTGAGTCGTACAGATTAAAATAGGATTGTAATCATTATCACCAAGTTAAAAAGCTAAGTGAAAGCAGTTTGCGAATCTTCAAAGAATAAAGATAAAAAAGTTCAGGTGGGCTCCATCCAATAGCCACACTGATGAATATCTTGCACATCACCATTGAACCTTCAGCTGGCAATGGATGGGGATAGAGACAGAGACCCACATTGGAGCACTG
>LOEQ01004543.1:7194-30319 GCA_001685075.1 Bramus lutescens
AGCCAGCAGCTGTGGGCCACCCACCATCAGATTGTTTTCGAGTCTGGCTAGTGATGGTTAACAGGGAAAATGGGGAAGCAGTTTGAGCTGGCAGTGGCCATTGTGATATCCCACATGCTCAGGATTGTGTTGTGGGATGTTAGTACTGTACAGGTATGGCTGCAGACAGCCAAGGAGGCCCACAAAACCATCATGATTGATGTTTCCTCCTGAGGGTCATCTCCAGACCCATCTTCTTGCATTGCAGATGTTACTCATCTTACAACCTAAGAAATAAATCTTCACCAACAAGCACACAGAGAATGACCAAGACTTTCCTTCTCTATTTCTATGATTTACACAGAAGCTCTCAAAGGAGAAGAAAAGAGACTCCATGCAGTTTGCAAAGATCAAATAATGAAACATCTGTATATTCTGAATTCTCTCTTGACATGCAAACTGAGAACCATCATGTAAAAGTAATTGCCCTTTAGAAAAGCAGATAATTTAGAATGAGACAACACATTGTTAGGACTTGGTCAGAGTGAGTATTCGTATTGTCGGCAAGCCAACAATAGAGTCCATTCTCCCACTTCCAGAAAATGTTGCTATGGGAACAGAATGAACTGTCTTGATCATCGGAGACTAACAGAGAGAAAAGAAGCATGGCGGTAACTTACTGTTGGAACTGCAGGCCAAGATGCTCGCCTGTGTCCATGCTGAGGCAGCCAGCGCCTTGTCCAAACCCGATCCCCTTGGGGCCATACTTGCGCCCGTAGCAGACCTTACAGTAGATCTCTGACTCATGAGCTGCCACTGTGGTGCTGTCCAGAGCCTTCCTGCAGGCCACTGCAGAGAACAGGAAGAGTCAAGGAGTAAGGGTTGACCTCCCCATCTCTCTTCTGCACCCAGAGCCCCAGGCCAAGAATACATCTGTGACTCCTGGCACATCTAGAGCATCTGTCTGTTCTGAGTCACTTTCAAGACAGACCTGGTCTGGCAGATGAGGAGAGGCTCAGAGAAGAGAAACAGATGTTTGGTATATGCAGCGGGAAAGGGGAGAGAAGTCAGCATTGCAACCGAGTGTGGAGTCTTGGACCTGCTAGTAACAGTGTTCTTCGTGAACTAATGAATCCTACTGAATGACATCAGGGAACTTGGGTGGGGCAGCTTACTTACACCTTAGTCATATAGGAGCAGTTTCTGTTCCCATCAAGGTTTTGTTATCTATTTGTTTGTTTATTTATCTATTTATTTTATTTGGTTTTTTGAAACAGGGTTTGTTCGTTTAGCTTTGGCTGTCCTAAAATTAGCTCTATAGACCTCACAGATATCCACCTGCCTCTGCCTCCAGAGTGTTGGGATTGAAGGCACGTGTCAACATTGCCAGCCTTTATCAAGATTTTTGAAGAACACTGTGATATTGTGTCCAGTTCTGGAATCAGGGGTGGGACAGAAGGGACACAAGAGACCCACTGGTCCCCTTTGTCACCCATTGGCTCAAGCCATTATCTATCACTTACCTTATGTCATTTGTCTCCAAATATAAGGTAACTAAATCCAAAGACAAAGATTGCGGAAAGAGTTGATTTTTAAGCTTGGAAAGGCTTTGCGTGTATGTGTGTGTGTGTGTGTGTGTGTGTGTGTGTGTGTGTGTATGGTGTTACGAATTTAACCCAGGACCTCGGGCATTCTAGCTAAGCTCCCTACTACTAAGTTATGCAGGCAGTCCTGAGGGAGAGATTTTAAAGATGTAAATGAAAATATCATGTCATCTTATAATATTTAATAACACACATGAAAAATGTACTTCAAATGCTAAGTTTCCTAGTCTCACACAAACTCAAGAATCCCATTCTTTCTTGCCATCCTCATCCAGTACACTCACTTTTGGGATAGCTGATTGTAGCTAGCTGCCCTGCACAGCTCATGTTCACTTAGATCTCTGTCTGAGCCTTTGTCAGGCAGCCCTTGTTTGGCCCTTGACCAGGAAACTAGAGCATGAAAATGACCTCAACGCACAGAGCCTATTACCTCCCATAGTGGTTAGGCAGCTGTTAGGGGTAAAGCATTTCCACAACTTAACAAAATACTGCAGTGCTTTGCAATAATGACCACTAAGGGTTTATAGTAATAATCGTTATGCGAGTATAACCTCAGAAATGATAAAACATGGGCATTCAATGTATTTGTTTCTTTAAAAGACAAAACAGTTCCACCAAGTGATCTTTATAAGGAACCTGGCATGGATGAGATCATCGCAGGTTAATATGCCTTTCTGAAATGGCATTTTGTTGTTAAAAATAGAGTAATTAAAACAGGCATAAAAGAAGAAGATTATGAATGAAGTAGGATGGGCCAGAGGTTAATGGTTGGGGAGTTTGGAAGATAGGAATATAGGAGAGAATTTATTTAAGTATCTATTGGTGTGGGAGGTCCTTCTGTCTATGTGTTGCTTTTATTGGTTAATGAATAAAGGAACTTTCTCTGTGATAGGGCAAAAGAACAGAGCTAGGTGGGGAAAACTAAAGTGAATGCTGNTGGGAGGTCCTTCTGTCTATGTGTTGCTTTTATTGGTTAATGAATAAAGGAACTTTCTCTGTGATAGGGCAAAAGAACAGAGCTAGGTGGGGAAAACTAAAGTGAATGCTGGGAGAAAGGAGGCAGGGTCAGAGAGAAGCCATGTAGCCCTGCTGGAGCAGGACGGAACTTTACCCAGTAAGCCACAACCATGTGGTGATACAAAGATTACTAGAAATAGGTAAAATTCAGATGTAAGAGTTAGCCAATAAGAAGCTAGAGCTTATGGGCCAAGCAGTGATTTAGTTAATACATTATCTGTGTGGTTATTTAGGGGCTAAGCAGCCAACAAGCAGCCTCCTCCTTACTACAATTGATAGGTTAAAAATTCTTTGCTCAAGAAAAAAGATTTAAATCATTGAGAGAATGTCCAATAGCGTGAGAGACTTTAAGAAGTTTTGATTTAAAAAAAAATTCTTTGAAGAACAATTTAAGGGAAATGCCTCCCACTGGGGTGTAGAAGGCAGATACCCAAGTCTACCCTGTTGGCATTAGTTACTGCCCTCCACTCTGCTCACAGGGGACAGGGCCTGTTCTACCTGAGTATCTCCAGACCATGACAGAGGGCCCAGATCTGCACATGTTGAGTGAGTGGCTGGCTGAGTAAAGGTCCTTGTCATTAGAGATCAGTGAGTTCCTGTTGTACAGCAGTGAGGTCCAGGGCTGTCCCTGACCTCCATTCCTGTGACTTACCCAGTTCCCACCCTCAGCTCTCTGTGACATCTTGTGAAGAGCACCTCGCAAGATCAGGCCAAGTCTGGGACTCCAAAGAGCTTTTTAAAAATATTATATTCTGGTGTGTGTGTGTGTGTGTGTGTGTGTGTGTGTGTGTGTGTGTGTGTGTGATAGCATGTGAGTGGAAGTCAGAAGATTAACCTGCAGGAATTATTTCTCTCCCTCTACCATATGGGTTCCAGGGATTGAACTCAGGTCAATAGGTTTGGCAACAAACACCTTTCCCCACTGAGCCATCCTGCTGGTCCCCAAAGAGCTTTTGTACATAGCAGCAGAGAACTGTGCTGCCCAGTACCATGGCAACCATCCATACAGGATGTGCTGATAGGCTCACAAAATCATACTCAGCTTCAGTTGAAAGTGAACACTAAAAATATAAAATATCAAATATCTCATGAGTCATGAGACATATATATTTGACTTATAGCGCATGTATTAAGTGAGATATTTCAAAACTGATTTTACCTAGTCTCATTGGTATATCTATGAAATGATGACCACTATGGAATGCTTATGCTTACATATGTGGCTTCCATACATATCTCCTAGGTAGACTGTTTTGGAGTTTATCTAGAAGTCAGGACCACACTAGTAGGCTAAAGTGCAGTAGAGCTTCCTCTCTGAGCCCTGTTCCCTGCCAGCAGAGGCTTGGCTGGAGTCTGGTAAGTCTCTTAGAGATAATATAGAAAAGTGTGCCCTCCCCAGAGGCCCCTGCCACTATGGCTGAAACCCACATGGCCGAGCTCTCATCACACCCATGGGATATGCTCCCAAATGTTCAAACCTTGCTCCTGTGTCTCCACTGAGCACAGCCAGTGCTATCAGCTGGGAAGTCAAGACAACTCCACCCCCCCAGTGGGAAAGTGGGAAGCTTCAGTTTACTCTACTTACTACACAGCATCAAAGTTAATACAAGCAGAACACAGCCTAGAAAGCCGGATTTCCAGGTGTAGGACCCTAGTTTTCTCCTAACAAATCTGTCCTTATTTTATGGGTAGAGAGACGGGGCCCACCACAGTAAAACTATAGCTTCCCACAGTTACACAGTTAGTGAATCGAAAAGCCTCGGCTCAAAGCTTACTTCCTGATTGGTTCCAGTTCTCTTTCTGGTTCTGGTCACTTAAAGAACACTGGCTATTTTTAGGGAGCCATTGAAGGCTTGGAGAATGGATAACAAGGTCCAGATAATTATAAATGAAACGTAGTGAATATGAAGGATTTGTAAGATGACTTGTAAGACAGTTGCCCATCTTTAAAATCCAAAGTATTAGTAAGTGTGTCAACCTAATCACCCAGACCAGTCCTCTTTTTCCTCTATAAACACACTTGCTGAGGAGGGGGAGGACCATGGACCTGCAGCTGAGAACACAGTTGGACACTATTTCTGCCTGATACAGTTGGAGTATGTATCTCTCGGCCCTAACATTTAGAACTTGGGCCTTGAAGTTTATCTGGAGCGCCATTAATGGATGCCTTGCAGCACCCTGAGTGGGGCATGAGGTGAGAACTGAGCTGGCTAACAGATCCTGCCAGATACTGAACGAAGTTAGCCTGTGAGTCGTTGCTTTAGCCTAGAAGCAGGGAAGGTGGGTGGCCTTCTCTCAAAGCCATGGCCCATTTGTCCCAGAAAAGGAACTGCAGAATGTGATGTTAAGGAGCCCTGGGGCGGGAGTCTGAAGGTGCAGGGGTTAGTCCTCTGTTGCAGGTGCCTGCCACCTGAGTACAGAGATAAGAAATGACTTGACCAAAGTCACGTGTCAGACCCTCAAGTAGGACACAGTAGCTCAGAGCTCCCTCAGTTTGGGCATTTGTAAATCTGTCTGGCAGCTAGAGTTCCTTCATGGCATTCTGATGCCTAAGCCTGACATGCGCTGCCCACTGCCTTCCCTTTCTTAGGGAAGACTAGCCACAGCTGGCTTCGGTGACAGCTGACCAGGGCCGCACAAAAAGACAAATCTAGTTTGGCTCCAGACAACTGCTGGTTTCCTTTCTCTGCCAAGTCATAATTTGCAAATGTCACCGAGAGCAGGGCCAACACTGCTTGTCCTGACTTTTGAGCTTGGTGAAACTGCCTCTGAGCTGGTACACGGCTAGGGAAAGGGTACAAGGGAGCGCTCTGCCTCCTAATGGAGCCCACAGGCAGGGTTTCTCAGAGTTTCCTGCTCCTGCATGCTGCCCCACTGGGACTATCACAGTAGGATTCAATGAGGGCTCAGAGCCCCGCTGCGGTGCTGGCAAACCCCTGGGGGTCTCCCCAACTCACTGCAGAGGAAACAGGTCTTGTGGAAGCTCCTCCCATTGCACTGGATCTCTTCGGCGTGGTAAACCGTCTTTTCGCAGGCTCCACATTTTGCACCTCCGCCCCAGTTTGGCATGGTGAAAACTCTGAGCAAGGTCAATCTAAGAGGATATAAACCAAATGCCCTAGGTATAGATGGCATTGAGGGTAAACTGACCTAGAAATACAGTGATCTGAGTAGAGCCTGATTCATTCAGTCAGTCACTCATTCAACAAATGACTACCTTCTACAAGCAGTCCAGACCCTGCAGGCTTTGAGGCATCTGCTTATTGAGCCTTCTCAGTCCCTTCTTCCGTTAAATTTCAGCAACATCTGTCGCTATGTATCTCACAGGGGTCCTAGAAGGAATAGGCAACTAATTTTGTGGGCATAAAATTGTATTCTAATACTATTTTCTTGTCCTCTAAAGTTTGAAAGTTATCTCATCAAAAAAGGGATTAACTTTCTGAACATGTCGTGTTCTTGCCTGTCTACCTTAGATCTCAATATAGCGAAGGTTCGGGCTTGATGTACCACAGAGCAGGCAGTATTGATGCTGTTGCTGATAGCAGCTTGCACTCTTGGCTTGTCCAGCTGGCAAAAAAATATAGAATATGAAAATTGTCTTGTCGAGTGTTGGTTCTCATGTCTGTTGAAGAATGTCATTGCCAGGCACACTATAGTAGCTCCACAATCTGGGAAGATACACTGTGCTCTCAGCTTCCCTCAGCACGCTCTGCATCTAGAGGGGTTGCAGGGCTTTTCTCTACCTCACGGCCCAACACTTCTCTCTGGGGTTGTTTAGGGGACCAGAAGATTCAGTGTGTGGGAAGGGACGTAAGAGCTCACAGGCTCAGTTGGAGATGGTACTGACCTGTCCCCTGCATCTTAGAAACACACTCTGCCTAGAGCCTTACCTCTCCTCTCTCTCAGCTTTTCCCCAGAGGATGATGTTTAAGAGATGTTCATAAAAGGGATGGTAAGCCAAAATTTTCAGGCCCTTAAGTGTGAACCCAAGTTTTTAGTTTCCTTGGAGCAAAGCTGAATTAAGCTGTCGATATTCAGTAGACTTCTGAAGCCCTACATCTGCCCAAGAAGCTGGATTTTCCCCAGGATCCTTTGGCTTCCTAGAAGCCTGGTGTGTCACCGAATCATGGACACTAAGCGCCATCAAGCACTCTGCGAGGCAGTTCTGCCCAGTTCCTTCTTATGATAGTTGCGATTAGCACTAAGCCCTCTTGGGTTGTGTCTTACAGTCTTACAACACTGGCGGTTTTTGCTAAGAAACAGAAGGTAAACAGAAAACAGACCACTGAACCTGACACTGGACTGAAGGGAATGTCCCCACTGAGTGTCTCTGAGATGCCGTCCCCTTAGAAGTCACCTTAAACACCCCATGCTTCCTCTCTGTGTCCTCTCTGTTTATTTAGGAAAAAAAAACCTAAGAAACAACTTTGAAACTGGAAACATTTTATAGACGTTTCTATTCTGCCATTCAGTTTATCCAGTGGAGTGGAAAGAGTGAGACGAACGGCTGGAATCAAGTCTGTGTTCACTTCTCCTCTCACTGGGGGCTTACTACCTGCCTGCCTGGTACTGAACTAGGTCCCAAGTAGTGGGTCAAGGAGGAAACATAGAAGAATGAGTGGGTTGTGTCCCCGGCATTGAGAAGCCCACACTGAGAAAAACAGACAAGAGTCAGAACACCTTGGACCAGAGTGCTATGGTAACTCGGGTGAGAGAGAGAACAGCAGGGATTGCGGTCACATTAGAGACCACATTCAGAAAGCTTAAAAGGACTAGGAGTCCAACAGATACAGAAAAAGGCAAGGACATTTCATGGAGACTTAAGAATTAGCAAAAAGCCATAATGACTTCATATCTCCAAAACAGAGCCTAAGTAGTTCTACTGACTCCACTGAAACAGTAGACTCTTGAGTTGAAATGAATTTTGGAAATTGTCTGGCATACTTATTTCCAGCCAAGATGGCTACATAGAAAGCAAACAACTGGGGTCATTTCTTAGCTAACTTCTTTTTCCCAGATCCATCCTCCACGTATGAAAATCAACACATTTTCTGGAAAAGAGCGGAATCACATAATTGTGTTCATGTTCATTTTGATCCCAGGTTTCAACATAATTCAAACGGGAGGTATAGTGTGTTTTATCTGAGAACATGACAATGACCCTTGTAGAGTTAATGGCATGGAAACTTCCAGTGAAAACCACCTCAGGTCAGATTTCTCATTTCCTATTGTTAGTGATTTCATCGGCATGGCCAGCAAGTTTAATGGAAGACTGAAAGACTGATATGCCTTCTGGGACGCACACACAAACACGCATTTGCCTCGGCATACTTTTCAAAATGAGGGTAAAATTACATATAATACCTCCTCGTCAGCTAATGCATCTCAACAACCTGTTTGTAAGTGATCATAACTCTGTGCCTTACATACATCAGAGCCCAAAACCCAAAATAGTAACACATAAAGATTTGCTTAATAGTGAATTCCATTCTCGAGGAAGGGAGCACAGCAAGGGAAGATACACAAGGAAAATAGTTTTGATTTCCTCTTATAGTGCTCACAGTCTGAAAGTTATAAAGGTATCATAACATGTCCTGAATCAGAAAGCATGGACTCTGATTAGGATTTATCACTTGAACCCAAGGGAAATAAATTTTAGTGTCTTCTTGTGCATGGGACAGTTGTGAAGGTCATGAAAATGTGGTGGAAATTTAAAGGAATACTGAACTTTTCCAAGGCAAATGTGATTGCTTTTCTTTATTACAGGCTATTAAAATGCCACCAATGTTGTAGTTAAGCCACTATGACTTGAGAGTACATTTTGGTCTTGGCTTACAGGTGGCCTTTTTGGCTTCTGCATCGCTTTGGAATAGCTGTGTTTCAACACCCAGAGCTGGGATCCAGATGAGCATTTACCTTGGCACAGTTCCAAGAGATGGGCCATTTGTTTATCAGTGTTGCTTGGAACTGGCAAGGGTCATTGAAGGTAGGACACCAAATATAGGTTTGCCTGTCAGTCAGTACTGTTTATCACCTGGGTCACCATCACACCACCTGGCACTGCTTTCTTGAACTATTATTGAGGTTGCCGTTGTCAGAGACAAGTCATAGGTCAGGGTCAAAAGGGAGACAAGAATTTATAAGGGTGAGGTAGAGAGTGAAGCCTACTGTACCAGCTGGGAACAGACTGGTTACTCCAATCCCACTCAGAGACGGCCTTCAATGGGCTTCTTAAATATTGGTGCTGTGAGAGAGAATTGCTGCTGACTGGGAGTTCTCTTTAATGAGTCAGGGATCAAGTCTGGGCCTACAGTCTAGTCCTTTTTAACTTCTTCAAAGCTGTGTGGTCCAGAAAGCTAGTAACCTCTCTGACCTTTAGCGTCCTTCCCAAATGAGGATTCTTTGGGTACTGCTCCGAGAATTGCTTCTGCTCAGCCGCTGTCACACGCTCTGTAAACTGAGGTGGTACTCAGTTATAAAATGTAGGTTTTGATTGGGTCTGCTACTGCTCTGAACAGCTGTGTGTCACCTGAATTTTCTAAAATAAAGCCAACTGTTCATTGGACAGTCCTTTGATTTTCGTTCCTCACTCCCTTTCTCCCTCCTCCTCCTCTTTCCTCCATCTTTCTCTTTCCACTCATCCCCTGCAACTATGAGGCTGAAAGACGATGTTTTAGGGCAAAGTGGAGTAGACAAAAGCTGCCACTTAGTGACCGTGTTACTTCTTAGAGGCCCGTTTAAAAATCTGGGGGAGAAGCTAAGTCAATACTCAGAGGGACACCTTCAGCAGCTCAGCAAATGTGTTCAGCTTACTGTTGGCTCACCTGCTCCTCTTAAGAGAAGCCGCCACATGGTGAGTTGATCTGTCTACACAAGCTGAGACAGAGTTCTGGACTCCATGGTAGAGTTAGTACTATCTCAGACACTGCCATGAAGTCAAAGGTTCTAGAGCACAGCCCTTGGACCAGGCACTCAGTAACTTCCAGGTAGCTGTTGTTGAAACCATCTTTGCAGACAGGGAAATGTGCATTTAGGAAAATTTACATCTCTGTCTTATATCACATAATTAGACTGGAATTCTGATCTTTGACTCCAGAGCTGTGTTCACATGAATGCATTCCATAAATTATCTTGGACACTTACAACAGTCAAACAAAGTGAATTGTGTTGTTCCCAGGTTGGGGATGAGAAAACTATGCAGAGGCCTAGACGGCTTGACCAAGATCACACAGTCCGTAGATGGGAGAGCTGCATCTCAAAGGCGAATTAACTTGACCCATCTGCCACCTTCTACTGCCCCCTATCTTCTGGGAGACGAACACCACCATGGTTTTCATCTGGTGGTGACTGAGATCTCACAGACCCATAATCTCTTCATGGGGTGTAGGAAGTATTCATGAGAGGAGTCCAGGGGACTCCAACGTGGTAACATAAGGGACCTCCAGGAACCTGTGGTGTTCACTCATGGAAAGGGCTCCGGTAATGCTGGTGGTCTCTCTCACTGTTGGTTTTCATCTCCTATGGGGATGGACATCTAAGAGGATGCAATGCAGCCAAGCATCTTCTAGAGTCCTCCCAGCCCTGAGACCAATTTAAGGATCCTAACTGCCAGCAAGCGAAGACTCTCTTTGCAGAAACGCTGCTCAGTAGTGTTCCCTCTCAAGTGCCTCTCCTCTCATAGTTCAGCAAGAAAGACATCAAAGCGTGAGAAGACACTGGCTTCCGAAAGACCAAAGCCATGTTCTGGGCACATGGCTCAGATTCCTGAGCACAGTCCCTATGCATGTCAAAGGAGCGGGTCAGACCCATAAAGCTAAAGGCAATAAGTTAGTGTACTCCATATTCATCCATGCTGCACACAGGGATCCAGGGACCTGTGTTGCCTATATATTATTATGATGGTTGGTTGGTGTGATTTACTCTATAGTTTAAACTATTTTTGCAAAACAGACAATGCTCTCTGTCTTTTCTCTCCGCGGACCTTCATTTCAGACCACAAATCAACTGTTTCCCAGTCTTCAGAATCTCAGAGGTTGCCACCCATGAGTGGCCAGCACAGGGGTGGGGGATCTGCTCCCATCTCAGACTGCCAGTATCATTGACTGAGTTGGCCTTCGGCCTACCCTGCCTCTCCGAAGCTCTCGCTGAGCTTGCTTTGCCAATCATGGGGCTTTGAAGGGAAGCATGCCCACACAGAGTCACTGTGGCTGAGGGGTGTCACATCCCTTTTGTTCCTAGAGTAGGAGTCAAGGTCAGAGAGCAGCTCCCTCCTGATGTTGCTGATCAGGTGTATATAGGACATCTTTCCACCACCTCCTGTAATTAAACCTTGGAAGGACTCTGTGCTTAGAAATAACCATGACTGTTGCCTCTCGGGCATGGTTGACATGAGCTTAGAGAGACCGACGACCTACGCACAATCACAGTAACCCTGCTCTGAATTATCTCTGTAGCACGGCTGACTTCTGCTCCTGGAAGCCATTCTTGGTTCTGCTTTAACTTTTGTGCTTTAAAGACCACATTGTACCCCAATCCCATCCTGGTTCTGCTGCTTCCTGGCCATGGGACTCCGTGTGGTTGCTGCATTCCCTTGAAGTTTAGTTTCTCCCCCTGAAGAATGACTTTTCCAGGACTTTCTATGACACTAAAGAAGCCCGTGCTTACTCTGAAACGGCAAAAGGGCAGCTTGGCAGCATCAGGTGCTCATCACTGTGCCCATCCATGTCCTCAGGCTCCACACTCTGCAGCTCCTAGACAATCCCTGCATCTCTGGCTGCAGGATCCTTCCCCGGGAGGGACATTCAGTTTCCACCTAGGCAGATCATATTTCTCTTTGGACATGACTCCCAACCCTCTATACAGTAAGCACTCCCAGGCATCTGGGCAGCATGCTTGAGCTTGGAAGGCTGCCTGCCTGGAGTTGTATTTCCTGTGAACGATACCCCAAGGCCTGTATCCTTCCTCTTGACAAATGTGTCAATCACCTTTTCACTTCTGGCTAGCTCGTTAGCCACTCTGACTGCTGGACTTCTGTCATCATATTGTACTTCCCAGGACATCTTTCCTAACTCAGAGACAGCCCTGTGCCTCTTCTGAAAGGCTTCGTTTACTCATAGTCGTGTGAAATTTGGAAAGTGTTTCCCTGTTTCTTACCCAGTGCACACACGCCCCCTAGAGGAAGGTGCTCATCCTTGCATGTTCCTCTTCCAGAAGTGAAAACTGGGAAGCTAAGGGGTATGCAGAGCTCTGAGTTGAACCTTTGACTCTGTGTGCTTTGCTTTGCTTCTCATGGCTCCTAAGAGTTAAGGATTTGCATCTACCGCGGTTCTGTCCCCACTTTCTGGGTAAGGCTCTTGTGGTTCACCTGTTGGTTGCTGCTGCTTGCTCTTCTCACCCTGTCCCCATGCTACCTCTCACCCCATCCGGGCTCTTTCCAGTATGCTTGCTCTCTTGCCTCTGAAAGATATTTTGTATGACCAGGCTATAGAGTACCCTTTGGCCCAACCTGGGAGCAAGCAACAAGCCCTGGCTGGGGTATAGCTCCTTCTAACAGTGGAGTTGCTGACACTGAGCACAAATAAGAGATGAACCATAGGCAAATCAGGAAAGTCTCCGCAGGTTCTGGGAGATAAAAGAGTTCTGCACATTGTAATGACCTGGTTGGATGATGAAGCATTTTATAGTTGAGAGAGGTATGGTAATTTCACACAGATGGCCATAGTGTTGGTTCATAGGAGATACCCCTGATCTTTGTTTTGTAGAAAACAGCATAGCTTTTCATCTTATATCATTTCCCTTGACATTCAGTCTGCAAAGTAAATTGAGGACACAGACTATCTCCTACCCCTTTTCATGGCTTATGCCTCTACCTACCCCAATTCTGAGATAGGAGGCAGGTCATAGGGCCTATGAACTGGCATTGCACCACACTGGAGTTAGACAAACCCCTCCGATGGCTACTGGGCTCCTCTTTTGAGGGTTCACCACCCTGGCTAAGGGCCAGAACAGAAATTAGAAGCAGCATCTTTGATCTGCACAGCATATCTGCCCAAGTCATTGCTTAGGACCACTCTCATCCTCATTCACTGGATAGCAAAAAAGAAATCCTTGATTGAAACCTGTAGGAAACACTGGGAATCACCCTTGCCACTGGCACTGAATTAATCTTCCCATTAAATAAGAGCTTTTAATGGATTTTCAGGGTCATGGTGTCTTTTTAAGACCAATTTTGATTGGTCTTAAATGCCTAAAAGCATGCCTGCCACTGAGTATCTTTGATGTGTATCTATTTTAAAACAACAGACCTGGAATCTCATCGTCTACCCACACCTTGTGAGTAGCAAAATTTCGTGATTTGAGGTGAGAAAGGCTCTCTTTTGTGTTATTGGAGCTGTGATACCTGCTTTGGAACTGTGTAGTTATTTAGAGTTTAGAATAAAAAGTCACTCTATTTGTGTCAAACCCTTGAAGGACAAGAGACCAAGACCCCAACAGCTGGGACTTCCTTAGAGCTAACTCATCTGCCTCTTACATGGCAGTTCTGAGACCAAAATGTAAGGCTCTTGAGCTCCATTTTCCCTCTGCTCTCCTGCCATCTGGGTCAGAGGACCGGAGCAGTCCCTCTGTGACGGTGGCTTTAGACCCAGATATATCCCATGCCCATTGCTCTGTCTGAGAGGTTCCCTTGAATTCCCAACTTTTTTTTTTGCTTTTAGGATGTCAGAAAATCAAACCCAGACCTTCACAAGCACTCCACACACATCCAATATTACTTATGCTTTTAAGAAGTTTAAAATAACTGCTAGATTCACATGTGATCAAGAGTATAATTTGACCCTCTTCATGTGCAGCCAGAGTAGCTACTAGGACTTGTTTGTAAAATATACCTCCACTCTCTAGAACTCTATATAGTCCCATCGGCCACCCCGTTTAGTCAACCACTCCAGTCTAATGCCTGGTTCAATCCACTTACCTGCCTGTGTGGTCTCTGTCAGCTCAACTGAGTAAGGGGACTCTTGTCCTCTTTAAATATATCGAGGCTGTCACCAGCCTTGGCTTGCTGAGGGAAGGACGGGGGGAGGCTGAGGGGAGGGGGTGAATAAGACATGAGTAACACAATTGCCCAAAATAGCCCGTGACCAAAGCCCTTAGTTGTGTTCCCCAGCCCCCACACCCCACACCAGCCGGGAGCCTCCTAGAGAACAATATTAGTAAGGTTCTATTTTAATTGCCATTTGCCTAAATCACCAAGGGATACATTTGTGAAGTATACAGTTTCTGACCAAAGACTTGGACTTGGAAGAAGAGTAAAGGGTTTTTATTTAACATTATTTCTGCGGCGCTCCTCCCCCACACCCAGCCTGTTCTGGAAATCAGTGTAGGGTACCTGCAAATGAACCATGAGCCATGTCTGGGAGCCCTCTGGAATTCCAAGACCCAGGTCACCGTACTTGTGAGGAGAACGCAGAGCTAAAAATAAGAGTGATGGGGGTCTGGCACACACTTAGCTAATCTCCTCAAGGAGGCTTCAGGAGAGGTGGGGTTGACATCAGCTAATCGTCAGAGGCCTGTTTATTCAAAGAAGAAAAGGTTTCTCTCAAGGTTGAGTTTCAAGTATTGATTAACAGACTATTTCATGGTTTGGACTAGGGTTCGTGGTGATTTCACAAGGATGGGCATAACATTGCCTTAAATGAAATATACTCAATCTGTGTTATCATGGAAACAGCATAATTTGCTCATCTGAGAAATAAGGCAGTTATGACTGCCCTGCAAGGTTAAAGGATCTTAAGACTTCTAATAGGAGCCTGGCAATGTGGCCCAAGTGTTTAATCCCAACACTCAGAGGCAGAGGTAAGCAAAACTCTCTGAGTTCGAGGCCATACTGGTCTAACAGAGCAAGTTCCAGGACAGCCAAGACTAAAATGAGAAATCCTGTCTCGAAACCTACCCCCAAAAGAAAAATTCCTGTAGGCTAGCAACTTTTAAAGCGTATGCGTGTGTGCACGTGTGAGTGTGTGTGTGTGTGCTTGTGTTTAATCCTCAACCTGTGTAAACCAGCGGAATTGGTACATCCCAGTAAGTCCAGCATTTGGGAGTTGGAAGCCAGAGGATCAGAAATTACCATTCTCAGGCCCCTAACAAAGTTAAAGCAAGCCTGTGCTGCATAAGACTGTCTCAAAAAACAAACAAACAAACAAAACACACACACACAAAAAGAAAACCCAAAACCTTTGAGCTTTTGTGAGTTTTGACATCACTGTTTTTTAATTTAGCGAATGTGAAATGAGGCATCAGTGCATGAGGCCAATAAAACTAGACCTCCACACTGCTTCTTGTGCGCTCTTTAACGTTGTTTTAAAGTCGGGCATGAGACTACATTCCTCAGAGAGAGCCTGTAATGACTTTACTGAATCCTTACTTAACTGAAAGGACCTCAGCCGTGACAAAGCCACCTGTCGCAGGTCTTGATTCCACAGCATTAGTTTTTCTGAAGCCACGCTTGTTGGCATGTATGCGAGTCCTGTCTCATGTCTTCCCATGATCTTCCTTCAGGGTTTGTGTGGCCCCGGGTTTTCTTATAAGAAAATCAGGTATATTGATTAGTGTCTTCTTTGAAATCCCTGTCTCCAAATGCAGCAGCACATTCTAAGATTCTGGGGTTAGTTAGGATGTAAATATGGATTTCAGAGGGTGCCAATTCAATCTTCATCTTGCATTCCTCTTGGGTGATTATCATGCTTACACCTGAGAATCTATATTTAAGGTGAATATAGATTTATTTCTTTATTTATATGACTATATTCTTTAGTCAGAATTTAGACAGAACTGTCTATAATTACCCAGTAATGTTGTAGTGGGCAGTGATATCAATTTTTTCTTGTTCCTGTATTAATTTAATTTGTTTCCTCTGGAAGCTAGAGCTCTTAAATCTCATGTTTTTTTGTTTTGTTTTTTGTCTTTTAAAGCTTATATCACTTGCAATTTAGTGGGTCATTTCAGTCAGAAAAAACTCCTGTTTTCTTTTGTTTGTTTTGTTTTTAGCTTTGGAAATTTTTAATTTTTTAAATTAATGCCTTCCTTCTAATGCTCATTAAAAATCAAAATGTTGTCTTTTTGTGTTTATGCAAAAATCCCTTAGCTCAACATTGTGTAGAACAGTGGTTCTCAACCTGGGAGTGGCAACCCCTTTTGGGGGGTACAGTGTTGAACGAACCTTTTACAGACCATTGGAAAACACAGATAATTACATTATGATTCATAACAGCAGCAAAATTACAGTTACAAAATAACAATAAAAATACTTTTATGTTTGGGATCACCACGACAAGAGAAACCATATTAAAAGGTCACAGCATTAGGAAGGCTGGCAACCACTGGCCTAGAATGAATTTGCATTATATCCAAGTATATTTAGCCACTTACTCATTCACTAATTTAATAATAATTTCATTTACAATTTTTTCCATTTTGGGGGGATTACGAGTGTGTACCACCAAACTTGATTCTGTATAATCTTTAGCACATGTAATTCTTTTGCCCATTCTTGCTTTCTGGTTGGCGTATATCCTGAACCTCTGCACACATTAATCACACTAACTGAAGAGAGAGAGGTCTATTTTCTCTATTCTATTTTCTTGGTTATTGGTTCTTTTGTGCATTGACTTTTGGGTTCCTGGTAGTGCTGGTTTCTATAATGTATTCAGGATTCTTGGCTGTCTTTTGTAATTCTGAGAATTCCTGCTTGTTTGCCTCCTGGTAGATAGCATTTCCAATTGAAGGAATTTCCTTTCAATTGTGAGCCAGGGGTGGATCATGCTGAATTGTGGTATGCTGTGTTGACTTGGGCTGGAGTGGGATTTCCAGCCCCTCTCAAGGTCACTAGGTCTCTAGGAATCTCTCTTGGCTGCTTCTTCTCTTTCTTCTTTTCCTCCTCCTTCTTCTTCTCCTCCTCCTTCTTGTTTGTTTGGTTTTTGTTTTGTTTTTTGAGACACAGTTTTCTTTGTGAAACAGTTCTGGTTGTCCTGGAACTTTCTCTGTAGACCGGGCTGGCCTTGAACTCACAGAGATCTGCCTGCCTCCTTCTCCTGAGTGCTGGGATTAAAGGCGTGCACCAGCACCACCCTGCTACTCTAGGGTTCTTGACACTATAGACTTGAAGCACTCTGGCTCTGGGTCTGTTTCCTTGCTCATTATCATGGTGGCCTTCAGAGTCTCTTCCACGTATTTCTGCTGATTTCATTTCGAGTGTCCCCAGAGCAGTCCCCACCTCATCACAGGGATCCTCCATGTTCTCGGGCCCTCTCTGTATTTCTTCAAATTTCCTTACCTAATGATGGATACTCTCTGTTCTTCACTATTATTTATGGGTTTTTTCCCCCTAATACATCTCTCTCTGGAGTCCCTTAGTCTTCTAGCAATCTTTGTTCTTCAACCAAATAATCAGTAGTCACCCTTGGCTATTCAGATTGAAATGATTTATAATTGAATAAGATGTGATTTCTTAGTCATTGAAGGTGTTTAATAGTCATGTGTCCAGTGCCAACACAGAGCACAGCATGAGACAAAAAAGGCCCAGCACTATAGAAAGTTCTGTGGGGCTGCCCTGCCATAAAGCTTCCCTGTGAGTGAAAAATGCAGAAATATGCACGTCCTGTCCGGGGCGTTGGGAAGGAAAGGCTAGGCAGCATGCCCGGGGTGTACAGCAGGACACCTGGACAGCAGAAACTGGAAGCTCACTCAGTAGGAAATGAGTGGCAATGCTAAGACCTGAGCCCATTGCTGCTGCAGCATTGCTCCTCGAGAGTCACTGCAAGAGAGTGAGCCATCAAGAGACGAGCTGCAATGGACAGCAGGTCAGAGAGAGGATGAGACCTTCTAGAACACACATCTTGAAATCAGAAAGAACTTGAAATCAGAAAGGAAAGACACTATGTTCTAAGGTCTTTACTTAATCCTCACAGTAACGTTGCCAAGATGGTTTTACTATTACTCCCATTGTATTAGTGAACAGTGAAGATGCCGCTCCTTGAAGCAGTCGGTCCTCCAACACACATGTGAGTCAGGCAGCCTTCGGCTGAGAACCCACATGTTTCCCTCCTCGCTGCTCTTGGAGTAGCAATTCACTCAGACACACAGGTCACAAAGGGACAAGGTATTCAAATGCAGATCTAACTCCAAAACCTTTACACAATGGTCCTTAGGTTAGCTTGATCGTGGTCCACTTGCAAACATTTTTGAGCAATATACTATACGTGTGTGTGCACTCTCATATTTACATAGATATTATGTATATCTAACTTCTTATCACATTCCTACAGTATGCATATGATGAAGCACATTCAAACTATGCTCTGAAAAGGAAAAAATTTAATGAAAGTTCTGATTCTTCTTCTCTTGCTCCATTATCTCCCATGCTCCCCTGGTTGCTGCTCACCCTTCCTGGGTTTAGAAATCACTGCTCTGCACTGAGTCACACAAAAGAAGGCATATTTTAAAAAAAGAATCTGCAGCCTAGGAATCTTTGCTTCCATCTGCTCATCCCAACGCCTCTGAAAAGAAACATAATTGGGCCCTGATGTATTCAATGTCAACCACATTCCTGAAGTAACTAGGGCTTTCTGCTATTTCTATGTGCCAGTGGTCTGACATTTGTCTTCAGTTCTTATTTCAAAAAGAGAATTAACTCTAACCTCCCAGTCAAAAATTGAGCCTGGCCCTGTGTCCTGTCTGTGAAAGGCACAGAAATGGACAGGCGGACACCCGAGTGTGTCACAATGGCTGTTTCTACCTAAGCTGTGTAATAATACTGCCACTTTTCCTGAAAGGGGCTGAGACTGGAAAAAGCAAACAGTGCACTTCTTCCCAGTATCTGGGCATTTTTAATTGGTCACTTCCATGACAATGGTGTTCTTACACAATCCTCCTCAGTTTGAGAGCACTCCGATATACTTGATTCTCTTGGGTTCATCTCTGTCTCTGTCCATTTACCTCTGTTTTTCAGAGGGAGAACCGAGGTGCAATTACCCCATTTCTACTGATGAAGAAGCTGGCTTGAGAAATTCAATCATACGGCTAGTCAACGGTAAAGTCTAGGCTCGTACCCAGTCAGTCCTCCACACCAAAGGCCATGGCTTGGTGGAAATTTCCACTACAGTGGTTTTATACGGATGTCAGAGAAGACTCTGGGCTGGATGCCTGCACAGAGAAAGTACAAACACAACTTCATCTTACACTGAGAGATTAGCAAGGCTTTATAGAATTAGTCCCTTGGAATCAAAAGAGGCTGCTCTTATATTTTATGCCCCTAAGAGTATCTTTGAGTAATATAGTCCCTGAAGCTGCTACCACTGGCCAGCAAACTGACCAAGGCAAGTCAAATGAGCACCATTCATTCTGTGAGACTGTCTTAGGAGCAGTTTCAGTGGGTTAAATAGATGCTCACTGGTCAGCTATGTCAACAACAAGTTCAACATCTTTAGAATCCATCCCTTCTTTCTCTTCCTGTAGTTCCTCTTCTTGTCCTCATTCAGACATCTTGCTAGATTGTTCTAGAAGCCCTCACCAAGCTTCCCCACCTCTCTCTCATCTGGCACATCCACCAGAGTCATTTGAAGCAGTTCTGATGATGGCAGCCTTCAGCTGAAAGGCCTCTGCTAAGTGCCCCACTGCTATGAGATCATGTTCAAAAATTGAACATGGCATTTGAGTTTCTTCATCTTACTCCAAACCAGCTTTCCAGCTTCTCCTCAGCCCTTCCTTTATCCTATCTTTCAGCCTCTCCAGTCTAATCTCTGTTCTCCAAAAATAGCCAGGGCAGTCATGCCTCTCGGCTTCGTTCATGTTCTGTGCTCTGTCTGGAATGTCCTCCACCTTCACGTCCGCCCTGGTGGAATCTTCCTCATCCCTTGGAAAACAGCTCATATGATGCTTCTTCCCCAGGGTGCTCACGCCTCCCCTTTCCAGGTGGGAGGTGCCTCTCTGGGTACCAGGTCCCCAGAATATTCTATGTTTTACGCTATGGGAATCTTTTAACTCGTTAGATCTTGAGTTTATAAGGGGTTAGGAGAGTCTTGGTGATCTATGAGTCCTTGGTTTTGATAGCATGTATTCAAAACTTTTTGTTTAAATTCTTTTGTTGTAATCCCAGCATTCAGGAGACCAAAGCAGAAGGATCAGGAACTTGAGGCTAGTCTGAGCTATTACATACAAAGACTTTGTACTTCCCTGACAAAAAGGCACAATAAGTGTATTCATATAACTGAATGATTCTGATAATTTTTAAAGAGCTGATTGATTATTATTTGTATGTGTGAGATGTGTGGAGGTCAGAGAACTTTTGTGAAGTCAATTTTCTTCCACCATTATGCAAGGTTTGGGGACGGAACTCAGCTTACAAAGTTTTTCAGCAAACCCTTTACCTGTAGCGCGGTCTCACTGGTCAGACTTTGAGCGATTTGAAGGAGCCAAATTCCCAAATTCAGTTAAAAACATTACTTGTTTAGGGGTGGAGTCAGCTTATTCGCAGCATCACAAGCTTCCATGACAGCTGATGGTCTCTCACTGGCTTTGCTTAGATTTGTGTTCTACCGATGGTGCAAAGACACTGGATTAGAGTGGGCAGTTATTTTGTGCACTCTTCCCAGGTTGGGAACAGAAGCTAGAGCCTTGTACACATTAGACAAGTGCTCTACCACTGAGCCAAACCCCTAGCCCTTCTGGGATGGGTTTCTAGCTACAGCTTTGCTACGAATTAGCTGGGCACCTTTCTAGCTTCTTTCTCTGTGCAGTGTTCACACTAGAACGGTAGACTTCTGAGGCTTCTTCTAAGTCTATAATTTGATGATCCTTATATTCCAGTGATGTTAACCAAGCCTTCATTTCCCTCTGAGTGTGAATGACCTTTCTTAACAGGAGTGGTCCATCTACATTATCATTAAAACACCTTTATCTTTGGTGGCCCTATTAATAAGACACACTATTAGGAAAGGCTCTGGATGGCTTTTGGAGTGGGAGTTTTTGATATGGAGGGAAGTAAAAGCAAGAGCACCCTACAAACAAGAATTTCCCGTAGTGTTAGAGCAGCCTCTTCCCCTTCAGATGGTGACAACCCAAAGAGAAGAGAAAGACTTCAGAGACTGCTGACCTAAGCTGAGTGTGTGCCTCACCCCAGCACCTGAGGGGAGAGACAGAAGGATTGCCATACGTTTGATGCCAGCCAAATCTGTAAGGGAAGTTCCAGGCCAGTCAGAGATTCCTAGTAAAAGGAAGGAAGGAAGGAAGGAAGGAAGGAAGGAAGGAAGGAAGGAAGGANNNNAGGAAGGAAGGAAGGAAGGAAGGAAGGAAGGAAGGAAGGAAGGAAGGAACCAATAAAAATAAATAAACAAATATTAAGTAATCAGTGAGGTGCTGAAAATGGAGACTAGAACATATCTAACAAGACTTGAAGATGAGATGGAAGACTACTGGATGATGAGTTTAAACTTCAGGTCTTTCTAAAAAGCTGTCCAAAAGTGACACATGCCCAGTTAAAGTAACATTCGTTCAGAGTGGTATTTGTCACTGTGTCTCAGGCTCCAAATGGACACCATGACAGCCTTGCCATAAAAGAAGACACCTGGGTGTTTCCATTTTTTGAAAGCAGTCCTTGTGTTTTTAGTAAGTATTGAGATTCACTGCAGAACTGGGTAGAAGTCACAGGGCTTCCGTATATCCGCTGCCTAGTAGTGGCTACATAGTCATGCTTTTTTTCCCCTGTTGTGGGTAGTGAGGGAAGAGACAGGGACATATACAAACCCTGTGACTTCCTTTCATTTCTGCAGTGAATCCCATTATTATCGCATTATACAGGAAGAGTTTGTTGAGTTTAAAATCCTTTGTGCTGTCTCTATTAATCCCAACCCCTCTAACCCATAAAAGCCACCAACATCTTTACTGTCCTCATAGCTCTTCCTTCTCCATGATGACTTGTGGTGGCCACGCGACATGTGGCCTGTCCGTCCCGGCCTCCTCTACCTGGCACTCACTTTGAATGCTCTCTGTGTCTCCTAAAGCTGTGATAGCTCTTTTCTTCTAAATGCTGAATAATGTATTACTCTCTGGATGGGCTTCAGATTATTTATCAATTAAATGACTGCAGGACATCTTGGTTGTGTCTATGTTTTGGCACTTATGAGAAAAAGTTGCTAGAAACACTCATTTTGTGTGTGTGTGTGTGTATAAGTTTCTGGGTCAACATAATTCATTTGGGTAAATATAAAGAAACTCATATGGTATCATATGGTAAGAATATGCTATTTTTAGCTTTGTAAAGAACTGCCAATCTGTCCTCAGAATGGTTGGACCATTTTGCATTCCTACCATCAATAAAAGATGTTGTTGCCCATATCCTTGAGGTTGTCAATATTTTAGCTCATCTATTCTAGCAGTGGTGTAGTAGATCTCACGTTGTTTCCTTTGAACTTTCCTAAGGACATGGGATGCTGGGCTTCTCTTCATCTGTTCGTATCTCAGTCTCTTGGTGAAGAGCCTGTTCCGGCCTCTTGTCTGTCACCCTTATCTGGCTGTTCATTTGCTTATTGTTGAGCTTTGGGAGTTCTTTGTGCATCTTGGATCTATCACAGGTGTACTTTGAAAACATTTTCTCCTAGGCTCTAGCTGTATTCTCATTTTCCTGAGTATCCTTTGGAGAACACGCAAATGCTATCCACCTTCAGTGGACCCACCCAGGCGTCCTTTAGAGAACACGCAAATGCTATCCACCTTCAGTCGACCCACCCAGGCGTCCTTTGGAGAACATGCTAATGCTGTTCACCTTCAGTGGACCCACCCAGGTGTCCTTTGGAGAACACGCAAATGCTGTCCACCTTCAATCGACCCACCCAGGTGTCCTTTGGAGAACATGCTAATGCTGTCCACCTTCAGTGGGCCCACCCAGGCGTCCTGTGGAGAACACACTAATGCTGTCCACCTTCAGTCGACCCACCCAGGCATCCTCTGGAGAGCACATTAATGCTGTCCACCTTGGTGACCCAAACAAAAATCCCACTTTCATATCACTCTAGCAGAAATCTCACACAGGAATGTCTCATAACCTATAAAAGTAGGTTTTGTTTTCTTTTGTTTTGTTGGTTTTCCTTTGGAGACAGGGTTTTATGTAGCCCAGGCTGATCCAAAAATCCTGGGATAACTCACATGTGCCACCATTCCTAGTTTTAGTCTAGGGATGAAACCCAAGGTAAGTACTCTTCCAATTGAACCACATCTCCAGCCCTTGTTTTGTTGTTCTGTTTTATTTTAGAAACAGAGTTTTGCTCTATAGCTCACGCTTTCTTCAAACATAGCTCAGGGGGGCCATGACTTGATTGTGATCCCCCTACTTTGGCCTTCTGTATGCTAGGACTACAGGCATGAGCCACCACTCCTAGTAAAAATAGGCTATGTTGGGGCTGGAGAGATGGCTCAGCAGTTATGAGCACTGCCTGCTCTTCCAAAGGTCCTGAGTTCAATTCCCAACAACCACATGG
>LOEQ01004543.1:32175-43277 GCA_001685075.1 Bramus lutescens
AGGCTAGCTTGGCAACCTGTAACCCACTTCCAGCAGTGTGATTGGCAAGGAAGACCTACTTGTAGGAGAATCAATGGTCTTCAAAAGCAGTGAAGTCTTTGTCACGGGAAACCTTTGGGTAAGGTCTGGCAACAACCCAGATAGAGTGTGAAACAGCAATTTAAAAAATATTTCTAGCTGCGTATGCTTTTTGATGTATTGTTTTATGGGTTCAAATGAATGCCTAGACTCAAATGACTCCCTGTGGTGACAATGCACTTTGTCAACTTTACTAGATCTTGAATCAACTAAAACACAAGCTGCCAGAAACAGCTATGAAAAATTTTCTAGATCAGATTATTTGAAGCGAGAGGACCTACCCTAAATATGGGTGGTCCCTTCTGCCGGATAAAAGGGAGATGGAACCAGAAAACTTTGCTTTTTGCCCGTTTGTCTTTCTTCACTCTTTCTGTCAGCTTCCTCCATCCTGCTGACCACCACTGTCACATTCCTTTACTGATATCGTTATAACATTATATTATAGTAAAGACGGTAGCTCTCCAAGAAATCTCCAAGCCTTCAGCACCAGATTGAGAGGGCTGAGGAAGCTAGCATTGTGGACTGAGAAACTACTGGACTATTGGTCTCTAGAATGAGGCAGCCATTGTTGGACAGCCCAGACCATTATCATTAAGCTGACCTAATAAACTCTCCTTGAATATGTACACTTATTCCATCAGTTCTGTTCCTCTAATGAGCCCCAACTAAAACAGCCCCAGATTGTCCAGGGCTTTCTTTTAGAGCCACATTTCCTTTAGTTCCCAATCACTTGTAACCACTAATCTGTTTTCCATCCCAAATGTTTGACCTTTGCAGATTGTCATATAAATCAAATTATACAACAGCCTGGCCTTTTGGGTCAGATTTCTTCCACTGAATGTAGTGCAATGGAGATCTACCCACGCCATCAGCTCCTGTCCAGTAAGCTGCTTCTTATTGCTCAGTAGCTTAGATCGTGTGGATCCTCCACAGTCATAGTGCATGGCTGTTGGTCTTCTATGCTGACATTTCAGAAACTGGGAAATCAACACTCCATCTTAACCTCATATAAAAAGCTGGGAAACTTGAATTAAACATCTCTCTTTCCATTCCACTGAGAACCGAGATCACAGGAAATGCTCTGCCCCCAAATTGTGGGAAGAGGCAGGTAGAGTAAAACAACACCACAATTTAGCCAAGCAAAAACAAAACAAAACAAAAACAATAAAACCATGAGTAGAAACTCCCATGGAAATCAGAATGCAATAATTTTGCCAGAATACATCAAATTAGGCTTGTAAAAAAACACAAAAAAGCAAGGAATAAAGGAAAAACAGATTTGAAGAGACAGCAAGCAAGCATCAGACCCCAGCAGGAATACAGCAAGTGTTTGGAGTGATCAGATTAGGAATGTTAAATAATTTGATTCACATGGAATAATTAAACAATTTGATTCACATAGACAGCAAGGAAGAGTGGGCAGGCTGTGTGACCAGAAGGATGGAACTCTACAGAGGGAAAAGTTCTGTAAGGAAATGAAGGCTGCCTTTGGTGGGATCATTAGTCCACACGACGCAGGAGGGAGAGTCAGTGAGCTTCAACATATGGTTACAGACTCCCCAGACCCAAAGCAAAGAAGAAAAAAGCCTGGGAATCAGTGGGGTGGAACCCTGTGGGTCAGCCAGGAGAGTTGCTAAGCCGCAGAACACCAGGAGGAGGAGAGCAAAGGACAAGAGAAATGTTTGGAGCAATGATGACTGAAAACATCCCCAAATTAATGTCAGACACCAGAGGACACATCATCCATAGTAAATGGAGAGATACTTGATTGGATTTTTCTAGTAGGGGACAGTTATGAATAAATATACCAAGAACACAGGATTTTATAAAATGTTTTTTTTTAATGCTTAACTCTTCGTTTTTAAAGGTAATGTCTGAGTAGATATTCTGAGTAGTTGGGTATACCAGTGTTGAGCTTCACAAGAAATAAATAGCCAAGATACTTTCCATTGACTTTATTAGTACTGTGTGATCATCTTCGTAAGCACTGTGTGAGTGGAGAATGTTCTAGCTGTGGGCATCCACACCAGCACTGTGTGAGTGGAGAGTGGTCCAGCTGTGGGCATCCCCACCAGCACTCTGTGAGTGGAGAGTGGTCCAGCTGTGGGCATCCCCACCAGCACTGTGTGAGCGGAGAGTGGTCCAGCTGTGGGCATCCCCACCAGAAGTCTGTAGGGCACTTCATTTACTTCCTAAGTGTTAGTAACTATAACAGTAATGTAGTAGTGCTTTGTTATAATTTTAGTCAATTCCCCGGTAAGTAGTGGTGTGGTACCTCTGATCTGTCTCCCTTTTTCATATACTTATTGTCATAATATTTTTTATAATGAGCCAACTTTCAAAAATGTTGCCTATATAATGTATTGGAATTGTTTTGTTAGCTTTGAGAGATTTTTTTTGAGTTTTGTTTTTTTCTGAATGCGGAACGCTTTGCCAGATGTGTGATCTGCAAATATTTTCTCCACCTATGACTAGCATTTTATTTTTAAACAGCATCTTTCATGAGTGTATTTTTTCATTTCGAAGTCCAGTTTAGCAATCTTTTTCTTTCATAGGTGATATTTTTGAGGTGTTACACAAAAGGTTTTTACTTAATCCAAGGTAGCTTTTCTCCTAAATGTTAAGTAAGCTTAGGCCTATATCTATATAAAATAGATTTTTTTGCAAAGTTATGGTGTAGATTGGGGGTCATATTTTCATGTGTGTGGCTACTTGATGGAAAGCACTGTCCTTCCTCCCCTGAAGTGCAACACCAGCTGACCAACTGACCACAGTCACTGTGAGTGAAGCCATTCTATTGGCTCCTTGCCTTACTAAAATCTCTGGAAAGTAAGGCATTACTTTGTCCTATTGAGCCCATTCAGTCAGTTTCTTTTCTTCTGATGTATTTTAAGGTCTAAAATCCCCATTGTTATTTTCTTAGAGTTTGCACTCTTCTGATGAGCGCCTTTGTTTCCATGCATTTCCGGAGAATTCATCTTTATTCATGAAGGCATTGCCATAGCAGTAGCTTAAAAAAAGGGTTTTTTTTTGTAATTGTTTACTGCCTGCTGATTCTCTTCCCTTCAGAGCTGGCCACTTTCCTTTCCCTTTGCTTCTCTTTCACCTTTATATTGGCCAACTAACTTTCAAACACACCCAACAGCTCTGAATAGTGGGTACGAAATCCATGATCCCTGTTAAAATCCTCTAGTGGACATTGTTTTTGTCCGTTGTTTGTTTTGGCAGCGATCACCCTGATGTGTCACCTTCTGAGGTCAGAGGTGTCAGTGTCACCACTGAGAGATTGGGGAAACCAGGCGCCCAGCTCACTGCCACACTGCTCATTCTTGAGCTTGTGATGGGTTACTCTGCCTTGACTAATGTTAGAAGTCTTCAGTGAAAATTTGGATACTGGAAGATTTCCCTAGATCATTAATCTTCTTAGGTAGCAACTGAAAACATAGGTTCAAGAACCCTACCCTACACCGGGCTAGGAAAATAGAAACCCAAAATCTGTGGGCCACACCTTATTGATGCCTTCTGAGTGTTTTTGATACAGCCAACCTAGCACTGGTTTGGGGGCCCAACGTTAAGGTTGAAATAGAAAGATCTTCAAGGTAAGATCTCCAAGATCCAGGACGCCACATGTTGCTGGATGACCACTCACACAGCTTCTGGTTAGCTAGATGCCAGTCTGTTGATATCCTCCAAACTCCATCACAAGCTCTAGGTCACATGGGTTATCACACAGATGTTCTCAAGAGGACAGAACCATTCTAGAACTGAGAAGTAAAGTGAAGGCATTAAACCCACCAGGATAATGAAAGGGACCCCAGTGCTAAGATTCCTTTCTTAGAAGTAACCGCTTCCTGAAATAGTAACAGCAGTCAATTCTAGATCTGCATTACATGGTGTTCGCAGAGAGGGAGGCCCTGTGTGTTGAGGTCTGAGGATCAGCGGTTTCCCTGGAGCCCCATCCCCCATCCCCTTTCCTCCTTAGGACCAGCCCTTTCCTGTATGCTTGACAGGATGCTGAACGCCCTTTCTGCTTATGTGCTCTGAATCATTAGTGAGTTTGAATGAGTTTGCCTCTCATAAGGGACCTCAAGAACAACTCCTTGAGATCATTTTTTAAAAGCTAATATAATTTCTTTCATTTTCCAAAACTTCTGCTAGCACATATTAATCATATGTAATAGTGAGTTTTGTTATATTTTCACACACGAGAATGGTTTTGCCTATCCAACACCCCAATCACACTCTCCAGCTCCACTGATGTCCTTCCTCTTCTTTACTAGTCACCCTTTTACTTTCATGTCTTTTGCAGGGGGCAGTGAACTTCGCTGGGGCTCTGCACAAAGAAGAAAATCAGTTCTGAGAGGCTAAGTGCCTTTTCTGGGGCACCGGAGCAGCATTAGAAACTAGACTTCAGCTCCTAGGCTCCAGTGAGCTGAGTGAGTGCTTGCTTGGGCGCCGTGGAAGCTCCAGGCATTTTGACCAGCTGGGGCAGAGGCTGCTGGGAGGTGGCTGGCCTCCAGGTGATGCATTCAGAAAGGGGACTTTGATCTAAGAACACTTCAGCTCTTGGATTTGCAGCTTTGAAAGCACTGGCCGGTAAAATGGCCCACAGCTTGCCAAGTTGTGTGTTAGTACATCCTATTCTCTGGGCTGTGGGAAGTGATGGCCTCTGACTGTCTCTCTCCCCCATCCTCATCTCTGGCCCCTTCCTCTGTAAGTGCTACATGATATATTTGTGGTTTAATAAGGAAAGCAGAACTCCGGTGAGTTAGGAATAACTTTTAAAGGAAGTAGACCTTAACACGATTGGGGGAGGAGAGAGGGAAGTGGGGATTTGAAATGGCAGATTGCTTGATCAGTAAAGCCATAGATCAGTCAGCCTAAGAAGCTAATGTCGGGGCACTGAAGAGAGCTGCCAAGGCAGCTGGTACTAGGAAAGCAACAAAGTTTCTGGTGTTAGGCTGCAGTCACTGCTCAGAGCAGAACTTGGCACCTTGAGGAAGGTGGAGCCCGTGGGCACCTTGTGTCTGTCCCTGCATTAAATGTCAGTGATCTTCAGAGAGTAGTGGTAACTTTGTCTCTGCTTCCAACATCTTGTGCAAATTCCTACTTGGTTTATAAAGGCAAGGTTGGAGACATGAGTTCCCTTGGAAGCCTTCAAATTTTCTGGGTCAGGAAAGACATCCATCATGAGGGAAGACAGACAAATTAATTAGAGGCTGATGTCACAGCTGGAGACCAAGAACCACATAGACCAATGGGCCAGGAGATGGCTCAGCAGGTAAAGGCACTGATACCAAACCCGATAACCTGAGTTAAATCCCTAAGGAAGGAGAGAATTTGTCCTCTGACCACAAGTATGCCATAGTGAGGACACACAGACACAGTAAGTAAAGGAATTAGTAAGTAAACAAACACAATACAAATTTAAAATATAGGGCTATAAACACAAAATTCTGGGCCATTGATTTCAGAAGGATGTTGATTTACCTAATTAATAACTTCTGAAGCACAGCTGTATCTTCAGTTGCCCAAGTGGTGTTCATTGTATTATGTTCAGAAACAGTAGTTAGGAGCCATGAAGAGGAGTTTAAACTGTGGTACATACCGTCCTCCTTAGGAGTCCGGGAGGCACATTAGAGCTGAAGAAAGATCCATTGTATCTAAACAAAAATTGCTTTTCTTTTCCTTCTCATTAGCTGAAGGTGGTCTCAAATTCACTATGTAGCCTTGAACTTCTGATCCTTCTGCCTCTACCTCTTAAGTGTTGGGGTTACAGGCATGTACCACCATGTCTTTTTAAAGCAGGACTGGGGATCAAAGCTTTGTGCATTACCAGCTAAGCATACTACTAAGGTACATCCCCGGTCCTAAACATACTTTCATTTAGGGTAAAATTTGGGAAGATTTTCACACAATGAATATTGTATGAAGCCTAGAAAAGCAGCACAATGCTCTGTAGAAAAACATCCGGTTTCTCACAACCCCATGAGTCTCACAGCCAGAGACTATGGCAATGCATGTCATTAGCCCAGGACATAATTAAAATTCAAAATCTGAAGCCCTGTTTCTGATGAATGCCTATCACTTTTAGACTATAATAAGTCCCCATAGCAATAAAGCAAAGCATAAACCAGGGACGGTCTGTAGTCTCTAAGCATGTTGCAGATGGCTTGACTGGAAGATGATGATAGTATTTCCTACCTGCTGTTCTACAGTTGACCATTGTGATGAGCCCTCATTCAGTGTCTGGTCCCTTCAACGATTCTTTATAGCTTCCCAGAGTAGAACATGGAGGTATAAACCTCTTCTTTAAGTGGATTATGGAGCAATAAAATTTTAACCTAGAATGTTTTGAGAACCACACGGCCATCAGTGGTTGATATGAAGGATCTACAGTTAGCCCACACTATCACGCAGTTAATAGGTAAGCTCTGCCATAAATTCCAAGTCTCTTTCTCCTTCATCTTGGGAACCTTAACCACTTGAAAAGGACAAGGTTGGGGAAACTGGCTTTACAGCAGGTTTTAAGTGGGCCTTCTTTGCTTGTTGTAGTTTGTTGTTGGGTTATTGCTTGTTTTCTTGCATCAACTGTATTGCTCTGGTTCCTTCTCTCTCATACCTCACATTTCAGCTGTTCCATTCAAGTCTTTGAGTTTCCATTTGTACTGGAGTGAGCCGCTTACATTCTCTGGTGAGACAGGTATTCTGAAGGCCATGGTTGTGCTTTCGATCTGTAATCTGGTGACTTTTGGTTTTCCAGCCACAGAAACAACTGGCTGCTCTGAGCAAGAGAAACTCACTGGAGAAATAACAAAGGCTCTGGGGACCAGCAAACAGCTGCAGCTCAGATTTACACATAGGTGGGCGCTTATGTAGAGGCTAGGAAACTAGAGCCGAGGTGCATAAAGGAGTCAGAATGGCCAGGCAACTGGTAGAATGGAGTACGCACTGCTCCAGGAGTTCAGGCAAGACTGGATGTCTGATCCACTCCTGGTAGGCATGAAGTGGCCTCCAGCTATGATCCTCTGGGCTTCATCCCCATGTAAACAAAATTCCTCAAGAAGGAATGAGCTGAGGATATAGTTCTGTTGGCAGAATGCTGGTTTAGCATCCACAAGGCCCTGGTTCAGTCCCTAGCACTGTATAAGCCAGGACTGCACACATAGGCCGGTAATTGAAGCACTTGGGAATTAGAAATGGGAGGATCACAGTTCAAAATCATCTTCTTCTATGCTCTCTGAGTTTGAGGCCAGTATAGGCTATATTAAACCCTGTCTCAAAAAGGGGGGCTGGGTAGGGAGATGGGAGGGCAATGTGGGAAAAGAAATTGCTCAGGTAAGTGTTCACTACAGTCATGCCTAGTGTCTTGACAGTTGATCCCAGCTGAGGAAATGGAGCGCAATTCTAGAAAAGTCCATGGAGTCCCGTTCCCTTCTCTGGACACTGTCAAACAATGAACTGTACTATGACAGACAGGGGGAGAATATTTATAAACCCTGGTGGTCTATGTGGCTGCACATATCTACTGCTGTTCAACAGAATTACCACAAAGTTAGTATCTTAAAACAGCACCCATCTGCTTGCTGTCCAAGGCTTCAGACAAGGTGGCCAGTTGGGGCTGTGATCCGTTTGAGGCTCCCCAATGGAATGATCTTGTCAGCTTTCTAATGCTGTGGCAAAAATATCTCAGAAAAAAAATCTAAAGGAAGAAAGCTGTTGTGACTAACAGCTTCAGAGATCCTGGGACATGGCCATTTGACTGTTGTTTGGGGGCTGGCTGATGCCAAGCTGCTCACTGCATGGTAGCCCCGAAGGATGGCCAGAGGGGCCAGATGTCCCTTTCAAGGACTGCATTTGTCCACGGTGAGCTACCTTCTCTAACCAGGCCCCACCTCCAAAGGTTTCTACCACTTCCTCGTATTGCATCAAATTATAAATTTGTCAATGGTTTAATCCTTCATGCTCTCGCTCACCTGCTAGTGGTCCCTGTCTCTTAACACTGGGGACCAACATATGTGCCTTTGGGGCCCTTCACACTCTGATCTCCAGTCAGGTGCTGGCAGGATTCAGTTCTTTGTGGCTATAGGTAGAACTCAATTTGTTTCTTCCTGGTTGTGTTAGCTGTTGGTTACCTGTTGGTTACCTGTAGCTCCAAAAGGCTGCCCACTTCCTTGGACTCTTGTAGCTAAGTCCTCAAAACCAGCAAGAAGAGAAGATTCAAGAGAAGACATGAACTAGTCTGATAAAAATCATATGAACACACATGAGATTACACACACCCCGTTCTTTTACAGAGTCTTATCGATTGGAGGCAAGGCATAGGACCTCTCCATACTCAAGGGTGTAAAACACCAGGAGGTGGTGATCAAGGGGGCAGCTTCACAATTCTGTGAGTGGCACAACTGAGAGATTCAGTTTGCAGAGCTGTCTTGACATCTAACGTACCGGTAACATTTCTTCCTGGGCATCTAATTTTCCCAAGGAGGTTCTTCCCATGGAGGATTGAGAACAAGAGCAGAACAGAACATTGTTTTCTACCCTGTCCACAGGGGCTGCCAAGGCAATTTAAGGAGCCCTGCCTCCCAAGGGCTTGCGGCTGTGCTGCATACGCAGTTAAGTCTAGTGGCTTCTGTGCAACTATTCCCTCCATATCTGCCAGAGGGAACTCTAATGTATGGAAATGCCTTATGGATTTATATCTTCCCCAAGTATGCGCCCAGGTGCTTTAAAAGCAGGGGCCGTTTTTGACAGGATCGTTTGCTCTGCATTTGCTTCCAAAAGGTTCGCAGGTAGAAAAACAGAAATGGAGTTTCTTGGAAGAAATTCCTTACACTGGTTCTCTGGTGCAGAGGAAGAAGGCTAAAGTCAACCAGAAAATCTGCCGTCTTGCCTGTGCTTAGCCACACAAAGAGAATGCACATTCCCAGGGAGTGACCTTGAATGTCCACATTAGCTTAGAGCCTCCCACAGCTGGATGGGAAGGTTGAGTACTAACAGTTCTCTCGGACTTGTTGCCTTATTCTGTCTCAGTGGCCTTGTGGTCCACGCTCATAACATGCAACTCAAGCGTCCTGTAGCTTCTGACTTCAGCACATAGGAAGAAGATATGATGTTCTGGGAAGACCCAGGCCAGAGGAGGCTCTTAACTTCTCAGCATGCAGCTTCTCCCCAATGGCTCAAGAAGATGCACGTTGGACACACCCTAGCTCATTCCTTTTCCTGGAGCTCACTGCGGGTACAGTGTATGTTGGTTCCCCATCTAGAGGAAAGTAGAATCCTTATTGCTGTTCCTTCCCTAGAGCTGGATCACAGAGAAGGCATAGGACAGTGTAGAGTAGGTCTGAAATGGGTGCTGGACAGAGCCAGGGTTGCCTTAGCTCCTCCTGCCTTCCATCTGCTCCTTTGGCCTCTCCACATTATGTTGTCACTATTCTAGCAAGGCTCGGGACCATGTGGGGGGAGCTGGGAGAAGATGGAAACTTCCTATGAACTCCAAATACCCAAGGAAGCCCTTCCCAAGAAACTGTCCCTGAGATTAGGCAAGTGCCCAACAGCAAGTGCCCTAACAGGCCCAATGAAAATATTAACTACATTTCAGAAGAGTTTTAATTTTAACAACTTATGATTAAAAATACATTTTATAAATAATTTTTCCAGACTTGATTGAGGAGGGTTGTAAACTCTACAAAAAGACAGACTGCAATAGCAAAGGATTAAAGAAATTACAAAAAAATAGAGCTATCTCCTCCCTAGGTAAAAATATATTATACATCACACAGCATTTCCTTTGTGCAAAAAGTCTGAGCAGGTGCTGTGTTAGGTAAGCCGAACATTTACTGAAAGGGTAATAAAGTGTAAATTGCATAATAATACAGGCACAGGTGAAAAAAAATGAGTCTTTCTGCCCTAGAAGTTAATGTACCTTAGGTCACCATTTTACTTTATAGTACAGAAGGCTGAATTTGGCCTTGTACAAATGTGTGTGCACATATGTGTATGTGCACATGCACACACATGCGTAAGCATGACAAATATCGCTGTGATATTGAGTAAAACCCCAAAGTATTTACAGTATTTTCAAAGGTGGTATTCTTTCAATCTGTATGTGTCTATCATTTCATTAAATAGCTCTTTAGAAAATTAAATTAAACCACCATCTTCAGTCAATCAGTGGACATCCTCAGTTGAGACTTCCAGTTTACGCTGTGGGACAAAGAGGGTTCCAAAGGAGGTTTTGTTAGCACCATCAAAATCCATGTAGGGTGAGCTGGTAGGCTTGGTTGGTCCACCTGGGGTACGGAAGAAACTTTCAGCCACCAACTGGGAACCTTTGGGTGTCACAGGAACAGGCTGATTGGAGAGAGCAAAGGAAAAAGGTTATCAGAACGATGGCGACTAATGCTCCCCAGAAGACTCAAAACACAGCTGGATGATTGATCTGTGGCATTCTGGGAGACTAATAAATCCTGATATCCACACAGAAAGCCTCAAGTTCCTTTGAATTATTGCTAAGAGGAGACAAAACCTTATGGGTGCCTTGGGCATTCTTCTTGGGGCTGGAAGAATACTTCCCTCTCCAAAGAGGGGAACACGAGCCTCCTGATATAGATGATTCAATAATTAAATTAAATGACGATGCCAGCACTTGGGAGGCAGAAGCAGGAGGAACAAAACACCTTCAAGTTTTAGGCCTATCTTTAAATTAAATGCAAATACTCTTACCTGTTGTGGTCCTGCCCCAGCAACTGATTGTCCATTTACTTGGCTCTGGCCCAGGACTGGCGAGTCATGGTTGGTGGCCCTCCCTTGCCGAAAGCTCAAGTTATCTGGTATGACGCTAGCTGCTTCAACACGTGGGGACACAGGGACTGTGCCAGCTCCAGGCCCGGGGCTGGCAGACATCTGCACACTGGGGGAGATGAGTCCCAAGTGCTGCAGGGTGAAGTTGACAATGGCTGAGCTTGGGTTCTGGGCAGGGCTAGGGTGGCTTGAGTTGAGAGCTGGGCTGTTCCCAACAGGTA
>LOEQ01004543.1:43283-57264 GCA_001685075.1 Bramus lutescens
CTGCCACAGATGTTGGGGAGACCATAAGTTTCAAAGGTGTCACATGAAAAGGGGGAAAATTCACAGCAGTGAGTTCAGATGATGCCACCGGGATAACACCTGGAAAAGGAGGGGAGGGCTAAGTCTTAAGAGCAGACATTTATTTGTTCAGGAAGATAATAAGGGGACTGTAGGCCAGCTCAGGTTTGAATGGCATTTGATATATACTCACCTGCAATTGGGGAGCTGTAGATCCTGTGGTTTGGGGAAAGTGTACCTGAGTTTTCTGTGCTAGACAGCACGGATTCTGCCCCCAGAGATGGGCACTGGGTGAGAGGGATTAGGTACCCTGATGGGAACAGGGTCTACAAAATAAGGAGAAAGAATTTATTTCACACACATACCAAAAGAACAGGGTCAGGTACCATCCCCTTCTGGAACCATCTCTTGGATGTTTTTCTAGAGCACTTTAGGCCATCCATCTAGCCACCCAGATAACCTAGGCTGTCCTTGAACCCTGGGTCCTCCTGCTTCAGTCTCCCTAGTGCTGGGACGACCCGAGTGTACCACCATTTTCAACTCAGAAGATACCACTTGAGCCAGCACATTGTCTTTATACTGGCATCCCTGCCGGAGCGAAGTTTAACAGTGATAAACGCCGCATATGACCCTGCTGGGTCACTACTGGATTGATCTTTAATTCTGAAGACTTGGTATTCCCCTGAGAGTATTCCGAGAGACGCTGTTTCCAGGAGATTTAAACGGGAAATACTTGACTCACAGCCCAAATAGGCTTTGGAAAAACTTAACACAAAATGTCTTTACTGAGGGCCTCTGAAACTGCAATGACGGATCTCTGTTAGTAACCCAATGGGGAACACTGCATATAGCCTTTCCAGTCCATTAGGCAGCTAAGTTTTTAGTGGGCCGTTAAGGAGGACTAATATGCAAAGAAAAAGTCTCAAGTAATACTGATTTAGTGAAAGGAGTGGCTGCACTATAGTCATAAACCATGCCCAACTTTTTTTGTTTTTTTGAGAAGGCTTCATTGGAATGTGCCCCACTCTTTGTGCAGGGACCACTGAACCTCAACAGGGACAGTTGAGTGGGTGCAACAGAGACCCTATGGCCTAGCGAATTTGCTAGCTGGCCCTCAGGGTTTTCTGACTCCTGATTTAGAACTAAGGAACTGCACTGGCAGACAGCTTCCTTGTACTTTTACTCTGACGAAACCTAGCAGTCTGCTCACAGGCAAAGCAAACTGGCAGGCAGAAAAGAGCGCCAATTGGTTCTATTAGAGACCCAGATGCCAAAAGGCACAAGCTCCCACTGCGGTTGGGTTGATGTAGCTCCCACCCTATTAGGTCGCTGAGCTTTTCCAAACACAAAACACAAAGAGTGTGTGGGTGCCCCTGAAGTCTGCTTTCCACCCCCCANCCCCCCACCCCCTTGCTGACTGGAGAATCTAAAGCAGCTCTTAGAAGCAGGGGCCTCCTTTTATCCTTCTTCAGACTTTTCTTCTCTCTGTTGTCAAAACAACAGCCCACACTTTGATCTCTAGCTCTTGATCGGTCTCCTGGAGAACCAGGGAACTCAGAATCCATAGAGCTGAGAGATTTAAACTGTTTCTCAGGGGCCTGGAACTGTTCACATTGGGAATTGGTGCCTTGAAAGCTGCAGGGATAGAGAGCCCTTAACCACTGGGTTTGGGTGTTGTACATGGGGTTGCTAAGGTTGATCGTCATCTTCTGTGATGGGGCAAGGGACTGTGACTACTGGCTTGACTCCCTCAAATCTTTAGTAAAGCTTATATTACCCCTGAAATAACTATGCCTCAATTTCAACAAGTAACCTGTACTACAATTCTTTTAGCCAATAGTAATTCCACTTTTTGAAGTTAGCAAGATGAATGAATTTGATATTTCTTCCTTTGAATGTCTCCTCTTCTAGTCTTCTGAGCCCCTATCTTCTGATCATTTATCCTGTTGTTTTCTCTGCTCTTATGAGCTACTATCAGACACGTTTGTATTTATTTGAATACTGCCTTCTCTCTATCCCTACGTGCCTGGATTCTCAGAACATATTTACTGAATGAACTTTGCACATGAATCATTTTCTTCGTACTGTTTGGTCCAAGCTAAAGGAGAGTCAAAATGAACTCAACAGAGATGAGAGCTAGGGGACACGAGAAATCTAAAACCTCTAATCTGGGGTAACCACGGAACACCAGGAAACCATTGAAAAATCACGTGCACTGGCCCACAGACAATGTGGCCCTCACAGAACACTGAGTCAAGCCAGGGTCTTGTGATTCCCCACCCCCGGTATGTACATCAAGTGCAAGAGAATACTCCACGAGACAGTGGGTGACATGAATGGTTTCCACAAGGCCGTCCTCAGGGAAAGTTCCACAGACTCAAGCTGCCTTAACAAGCACAGTGTCAGATAATGCCATTCGGCCGATACGGGGTCCTAGAGTGATCACAAAGTCCTTTATGTATATCCTCGTGTAATACATTCCCTTAAGCCCACAAAAACTGTAAAGTGGCCATCGAGTGAGCATATAGAAGCAACTGCTATCAAAGGTGGGTGCTGGCTTAAACCTAGTAGATAGAGGACCGAGGGGAGAGAGGATGGGGACAGGGCTAAAGTAACAGCAGGGGAAAGGACGGCCTAACTTCTGCTTCTGGGCTTAGGTGCATCTTCTAATGATACTGTGCTTCACACACGCCGGCTGCCACTGTCCTGCAAATCAAGTTAGACCTCTGGGCAAAAGATCCTCGAGTCTGATACCTGATGTGTGGCTAGCTGTCCAATAAACATTCAATTCATTCTTTCCCAATCTAATCTTACCTAAGAAAAGAAAATCACCTCGAGGGCCCACACCTTTAGAAGCCAAGGTGTATTCGCCGTACCCACACATCAACAAGATCGCCTTGGCTTCTCTACTTACACAAAAAAGACTGTGGTAAGTTTGAGGTAGGTAGTGAAAAGAGGGGCGGGCAGATTCTCTTCTAGGCAACAGATGCCAGGTACACGACATCAAGCAAACGTTGAGGAATGACTCAGAAGGCACGAGTTAAAGGAGGCCCTTGTAGCCCTCCGGTGACAACTGCTTTTAAACTATTTAGGACTCTCATGACAGGTGCTTGTGTTCCAGTATGGGACGGCCACCTGTGACGCTTTAAAAAGAGACCGAGTCAGCCCCTCCTCTGTAGGTTTAAAAATGTCCCTGCCGTCATCCCTATGTGAGGATTAGCTGTCTGGGCCTTCCTTTGGATACGGGGACGTTCAGGGACAACTCTTTGTCTTCTGAGAGACTGCTCTTTGCTTTGGCAAACTTTACAAGCCATCTGCTCTTGTGGAGTCGGCCATGGGATTGCTAAAACTTCCAGGCACCGTCGAGGCTGTACTCACCGTGGGGACATTCTCAAGCGCCTTCAGGTCCTCCTTAGGTCTCTTTGTAGAGCCACTGTCCTCCGAGGAGCCTGCCCTCTTTGTGCCTTGCTCTCCAGTTGTCTCTTTGCTTCGATTCTTTGCACCCTGTCTTTCCGGTGCTGGCTGCAGGCTTCCGGGTCTGCAGGAGGCATCTGTGGTGGTCCTCTCAGTGGGGGCATCTGTAGGGTCTTTGGATCCAGTAGCATTAGAGGAGTAGGTAGAGCAGACTGTTGGGCTCAGGCCATGGGGTGGTGTCAGCATTTGGGCTTGGGCAGGCTGCAAGTAGATGGCATAGGATGGGCCCGAAGGGGCCTGAGGTAGGATCACAGGCACTGCAGATGACAATGGACTAGGGATCAGGGGGACAACCCCCAGGGGTTGGATGAGGGAGGGTGCAGGCAGCTCCAGCTCTGTGTTCACTGCAGGGTCCAGAGGGGCCAGTGGTTTGTAGTGCCCAGATCTTGCTAGCTTTACTTTTACTTTCTTCCTGGGTTCACTAGAAGAAAAGAGACAGGGAACATCATGGAACTGCATTGCTCCTAAGCGTTCTGTCTTTATCTGTGTGAACACGCATACACGTGGAGATCAGAGGCTGACAGGAGCTGTCTTTCTCAGTGATTTCCACCATTTCAGTGAGCCTGGAGTTCATTAGTTAGGTCAGCCAGCCAATGAGCTCTAGGGATCCTACCATGGCCATAACGCCACACTGGGATTAAAGATGGGTGTTGCTATCAAGTTAGCTGAGGTGGCCAGCCAATGAGCTTCAGGGAGGAGCCTCCAGTGGCCATAGCTTCACTCTGGGATTACAAATGGTTGCTGCCATACCTGGCCTTTTATATGAGTACAGGACTCTAGATGCAGGTCCTCACATCTGAGCAGTAGGCACCTTATCCCCCAACGCCTGCACTCTACTACTTCTTACCCCAGGTCACAGCCATACTTTTATGAAAATAGAGGCAGTGTTTTTTTTTGTTGTTGTTGTTGTTTGTTTATTTTTTAAATGAATGAGGACAGATATTTTAAAGACTATCTCTCCAGTTTCCATAGGTGATGCCCACCCCTGAGTAGAGCAATCAGTTCTAACAATACACTGAGACAGCAGCCCATCCTGTTTCTAGCTGCGAGGCCAACCTACCTTGACTGCTCTTCCAACTGCATCTTGCAGATAGCAGCAAGCTGAGCCATCTTGTTTGGGAGGGGTGGAGAATTTTGAGAACTCTCAGCTGGCAAAAAGAAAGTAGAGGGAAGATGCTCAAAGCTAAAGATTAAGTATTGATATGGAAGAAAACGCAGGTGTCAAAGGAACAGAAAACATCCATCTGCTACCTAATTGCACAGCAATTAAACACTAAACCCCACAAACTGCTTTTAATCTTTACTTCATTTATAAGTTAGACTTATGAGGGATGAAATAGGCTAAAAGAAAGCAGATCGAAAGTAATTCTGAGAAGAGCCCTGACCTCCCAGGAAAACATACCTTTGCTGCTCTTGACAGGGCTGCTGGGGGCAGAACTGATCTTCCTCCGATCACTTTCTATACTTTTTACCAATTTGATAAGGGATGGGTGCCGAGTAAAGCTGGGTTTCCCCCGTGTAGAAAAGAGGTTTTTGGCACAGTTCTCTTTTGCAGACTGCCCCACCTCTAAGAAGGAGGTGGTAAGAGGCATGACTGGGCTGGAGCCTGAAAGGGAAAAGGCCAGAATATTAAAGTCCAGTTGATCCTGCTTCCTTCTAACAGAGTAAATCAAAATGCAGCTCTAAAACCATGTCAAGGGCAGGGGCTGAAGAGATGGCTCAGTGGTTAAGAGCGCTGGCTATTCTTCCAGAGGACCTGGGTTCAATTCCCAGCACCCACAGGGCATCTCATAACTGTTTGGAACTCCATTTCCTAGGGAACTGACACCCCCCACAGACATACATGCAGGCAAAACACCAATGCACAAAAGTAAAAATAAATAAAACCACGTCAGGGACAAAGGGCAACAACACAGAGAGCCCACTGTGTGTACCTGCTCTAAACACTCTGTTTCTGGAACCTCATCAAATCTTTAGTGACTTCACAGATAGTATTTCAGTGTTGCATCTCTGATGCCACAGTGCACAGCTGGCCTTCCACATCTGAGGAGGACTTGCTCCAGAATCCCTCCTATGTGCCCAAGGCTACAGAAGCTCAAGTCCCTTCCACACAATGGCATATACACACACAGAAGCTAAAAACATCCTCCTGTCTACGCTAAATCATCTCTTGGTTACTTGAAATACCTAATAGAATGTCCATGGCTGTCACATATTATTGTTTAGGAGATAGTGACCAGAAAACATTTGTACGTGTTTGGTACAGACAAAAAAAATATTTCCATCTTATGGTTGAACCCTTCAATATGAAAATCGTGGATCTGGAGAGTGGACCGTATTTCACAACCAGAGAAATGCCGGTGTGCATTCACTATTGGTTTTCCTCTTTTGGTGATGTATAAAATCTTGCTTATTTCTCCTCAGGGGAGTGTTAGAGTGGGTGGAAGGTGGAGACCCTCCTGCCTGCTCAAGTGGGCAGGCCCTCTCAAGAAATGCATTCCATGGTGGATTTGAGAGCATGGTCACAGAAGACATTGGCTAAGGACACACACTAATAAATATCATGGGCCGGGGTTACACAGCTGTCACCACAGCTCCAGAGCTTCCATTCCAAATTCTTGTACCAAAGGACCTCTCCCTGAGAGTGTCCAATGTCAGAGCATCCAACTCTCTCTATGAGCAAACGGCTTTTCCAATCATCTACAGATGGTCTTCCCATGGGTGGGGCTAAACAGGAAGGAGGGGAAAGAATCCATCTAGATTAAAAACAGAAACAAGCAATGAAAGGAAAGGAACAACAAAACCCCATACGCACCACTAGTATTTGGGCTGATTTCTGGGCCTGTCCATTTAAAAGCTGGCTTCCGACCCCTTTCTTCCGTGACATGGACTTTCTTGATGAGATCCAGGCTACTCAGAACATTAGCAATATCATACAACCTCCTAATTTTTGCTGGGGGGGAGAAAGGCATGAATAGCATTAAATAGAATAGTGAAAGACGACAAGGATTTTGCCTCCTAAGAAAGTCAGATGTGTTCAAGAGCTATCCTGCCAGCATCAGGCAGGGACACCCTTCTGACTCCTTTCAAGTTATTCTAACAACACGGCATGCATTAAAACAAAAAATGAGTTTTATGTATTTCAGGGGTCACTGCTGGTCCTGAATTTTGAAAGGACAGTTGGAAGTGATTCAATGAGATGACCCTGCTTTATAAAAAGTCACATTCCTAGGTGTCAGAATAGGAAGAAACAGAAACAGGGCAGCGTTGGAAATGTATGGATTTTCTACCCATGATAGTTTATAGTGAGATTCACACAGTGTCACAAACTTGCAAAGTTCTGTATCACCACAAACATATACTGTCCTTGCAAAAATTTACAAAACATAGATCTATTCACTTTACATAACTCACTTGTCTTGAAAAGCTTTGCATGAATAAGTCTGCCTTTATGTCAATGTTCAGTGCTGTGGAATTAATGCTTTTGTACACTGTGAAGATTTGTCACTCATATTAGTTTAATAAAATGCTGATTGGCCAGTAGTCAGGCAGGAAATACAAGTTGGGTGACCAGACTAGGAGAATTCTGGGAAGAGGGAAGGTAGAGATGCACTCACCAGCCAGACGCAGAAGAAGCAAGATGAGAATGCCTTACTGAGAAAAGGTACCAAGCCATGTGGCTAGACAAGAATTATGGGTTAATTTAAGTGGTAAGGGCTAGTTAGTAAAAAGTCTAAACTAATAGGCCAAATAGTTTATTATTGATGCAAGCCTATGTGTGTTTCTTTGGGAAGGAAGAGTTGCAAGACTTGGCGGGACAGAAACTTCAGTCTACAGAACAGAGTTACAAACTGACTCTCCCTCTTCACAGACCTGCTAGAAGGTTCTGTAGTCCCCAAGGATTCAGCAAGTGACACATTCCACAGTTACTAGAATAGTGTCCAAGGGCATGACTGACCAATAGCAGTGTTGAGCTGAAGAGCACCTGGTGACTCAGAAAAGCATCGACCAAATGGCAGTACCAGGATGTGTTTCTCAAACTGTACTTTCCCCAAGAACTGTCAGAATTACTGCCTTACTCTCTCCTTGATCCTGTCTTGTAGATGCACTGTCAATCCGGGAATATCTGGACTGAACTTCTGCAGACTGGTACAGCTTTACAGAACATGTCATCTCAAGGCAAGGGACCATACAAATCTACAAATGCTGGCCTCTCAGGGCAGCTATGCCTTGTATACAGCTGGTTGCCTAGCAGCTCACATCTGGGTTATCCTCCAGGGGAGGCAAGAGTGTGGAAGGTCACTCTTGACTGCTTGGTTCTTTCCTCCACAGCTTTCCCTACAATGTCTGGCATAGCCATGGGAACAGAGCTGGTTAGGAACCAGCTAAATTCACAGCAGCCATCCGGTTAGAACTGTTTCAAAGTAGCAGGCCATCTGTGTTTCAGGGCCATCGGGGGACAATTTAGTGGGAATTATTTATGCCATCAATGATCAGTATTAGTGGAGAGACGAGATCTAGGAGCTGGACCTACTTTACAACTGATTGTTCATTTAAGCCCTGGGAGTATTTACCATGTAAAATGGGGAGAGAGCTACCGTGTCAGATGACACCATAGTGTCGAATCAGTAAGAAGGTTATATGTCTTGTTGAATTCCACCAGTTAGCAGCAGCAGCATCACCATTGTGGGGGAGCGTGAACATAGACATGTACCCAGAGATCTGCTCAGTGCCTGGTCAAAGAGAAGACGACGCTTTGTTGTTCATGAATGGATGCCAAACCACCTGGGTAGTTGGACACTTACTTTTAAACTTGCTTTTATCCAGATCTTCCACATGGTCCTCCCCAATTAAAATCTTGGCAGCGATTTCCAGGCTTACTATCTGCGGCGTGGACACCAAGAACAGCATCACAAACTTCTGGCTCATCACTCGTAAGGACTTGTCTTTGCGGCTGTTCACGGAAGCTGCAGAGAAGAATGGGGATTAGGGAATTAACAGTCAAGAAGGGAAAGCAGCAAGCCTTAAAAATAGCACCTTTGGACCAGCCAGCCCACAGCTGTGGCGTGCGCCCAAAACCTCAGTGCTAGGCAAGTGGAGACAAGAGGATGATCAGGAACGTGAGGCCAGGCTGGGCCAGAGACCTCGACTCACCAGCCCTAACCCCACCCAACCCCCAAACAAGTCACAGCAGCTCCAGAACAGCAGGCTCCATGGCGGTTTTCACAAGAACTACGCGACATCACCTCTCACCTGCCCGGAACTCCACTCCGGGGAGTTCGACAAAACACATGTCTGCATGCCCATTCTGGCCAGTGTTTGACTTGATCACGTGGTCCTCTATGGCACAGCTCTTAATGAAGTCAAACTCTTGTTCATATTCTTTCCTCTTGATCATCATGATCTGCTCAGCATACTTGTTCTCCTCCCCGACGCTCTTCAGAGTCCCGAGGGTTTTGGTGAGATTGTGTCGGCCGTGCCAGGTGTACCGGTTTTTGGCAAGGCGGCTCACCATGTGCAAGCTCTCTAGTACATTCACAATGTCATAAATCCGTCGCCGTTCAACATCTGCAGAGAAAGTGTGGCGGTGTGTTAGCAATCAGACTTTCACTGTGTGTTTGAAGTGGAATAAGGCTTTTCCTATCTGTCAGCAGGTGCATCTGAACAACACAGTAATATAATACATGTAACAGACACTATGGAGGCCAGAAAGACATGGCTCCCTCACCGGGGAAATGAGCCTGTTTAAATTACAGTCACCATCTATCTTCCCAGGGGTGCAAATTGCATCATTCAGGACAATTGTATTCTAATGTGTGTGGTGGCCTTTGTCACCAGCACCTTACTGGTGAGGACATAGCTCAGACTTGCTGCAGTGACAGAGAGGAAGTGGGATGGCCAAGCCTCTAAGTAGTCTAACTGCTGCAATTCTGAGTCGATCCCTTTATTCCCCTCCTTGTACCCACACCTGTCTGCCATAATCATATCACAGGCTCGCAGTGCCTAGACCTGGGGCTGGAGAGATGGCTCAGTGGTTAAGAGCACTTATGTTCTACCAGAGGACCAGAGTTCAGTTCCCAGCACCCATACTGGGTGACTTACAGCCACCTACAACTCTAGCTACAAGGATTTCAGTGTTCCTTTCTGTCTGGTCTCCAAGACCACACACACACACACACACACACACACACACACACACACCCTTACACTCCTTTTTAAAGTACTGAGGTTTCAGAAAAATATAAAATCCATGATGTCATTTCTTAAAAACCTACATTAAAACGCAGAAAGGTCTATCTCTTGGGGTCTAATTTGGCCCATGTTCTGCCAACCATCAGTGATAAGACTAGCAACTCCGTGGCTCTTAAATCCACAAGGGGATTCAGTGTTCTGCATGGTGGGATTCTCTTTGTTTCAGAAACTTACCTTCACTGTTGATTTCAACTTCAATACTGGACAGAATAACTTATCCTTTCTGGATAGAGCACCCCCTAGTGGCCTCGACTGCCAGGTGAGAAGCAGCGTAAAGAGCTCTACTCTGGGCCGGTCCTTCACTTCGGAGCCGAGCCCTTCTCCCTGATGTCCTCACAGACCTTTACTTCTCTTTCAAGCCCTGGACATCGGCTTGATCTGAGCCCTTAGTTTACGGCCAGAAAGCACTGCTCCCGCACACCTGGTCCTTTCACCGTTTTCTAGATATCCTCCTTTTCTGTAGCATGTATTGTCTGTCACATATGGTTAGTTCCTGCCATGTCCTTTGCTCTGTAGCCGCTGCTCCACTGAATACAGGTTCAGTGAAAAGGGAATTTTGCCCTTTTTGTTCATGGAGCTATAGAAGCTCCTCTGATGAGTCAGAGTACGCACACACGCACTCACGCACGCACGCGAGCCAGATGGATGTGAAGAGCAGATGGACCCAAAGAGCATAGTCTTAAACCATGAATTAATGTTCCTGCTTAGAAAGGTCATCTTTTCCTTTATGGGGTGAGAGCGACATATTAAAACACTATCCTGAACACACTTCTTCAAGTTTTAGATTAAGATGCATTTGGGCTGGGGAAATGGCTCCATTGGGAAAGCACTAGCCTGAGTCAGAGCCTTGCACCCAGCGGAAAAGCCAACCTCATTTAATTGATGCGCCCTAGATCCCAGTGAGACTCATTCCCAGAAGCGAAGGTGGCTGGTTCCTGAGGAATGACACCCAAAGTTGACCTCTGACCCTTTGCACATGAGAACACACATGTACACCCATACTCTTTCTCTCTCTCTCTCTCTCTCTCTCTCTCTCTCTCACAAGCACACACACATTGATATTTTAATGACTTCAAAGATACTGGTATCTGCCAGACTCCTTTTTGGCTCTAGAATCAGGTCTACATCAGTCTCAAGTGGCTGAGAGGCAGAGTCTCAGAAGTCATCCCTCTGTGCAGCTATGGATACGCTGGTTCCTCAAGTCCAAGGCCAAGGTGAGGGTCAGAGTCACAACTATTTGTAAAACAAGTCATGAAACTCTACTTCCTTCTTGTACAGCTCTGGAGACAACCTGAACCCAGAAACCACTCTCCATCACCTTTTGTGAGACTTCTAATTTCCACATGGCCTCATTTAAATCTGTGGTAATGTGAGTTAAGTTCCCGGACTTGCTGTCATTATTAGCCATGCCGACGACTGGCATACTCACTGAGCTCCTCAGCCACCTCATCCAGGCAGATGTCATTATTCACAGCAGGGTTGGGGTACCTAGGGTACCGCGCGAGGAATTTGTGGCACAGCAACCCCAAGCTTTTCTCTTTTCGACTTGGCTGAGATTTCTCAAACTCGTCTCCAGATAAGTGTTCCTATAGAGGAAAAGACAAACAATGTCTCATTCTGAAATAAAGTTTGACAGACTTATTGGGGACATCTGGGCTAGATGACTAACACTTCTTACCCCCCCCCACACACACAGTTTGGATCACTGCAGGGTTGGGAGTGGAATTAGAATGGTCTTAAAAGGAAGCCTGGGATGAAGGCCACTCATAAGGTCCAGGATTCCCAGTGTTGTGCTCCAAGGGTACAAACTCTTCATGCTCAGCAGGTCAACAGGAGCCTTCCAGAAGCTCCTGATTGCTTGACTCTCTGTGTTCACCTCCCCTCCCTCAACAAGCCTCCAGCTGACATGAAATTCCTTGCAAACCTACAGGCAAACAGTCTCTTGCTTCAGGTAATCCACGGTTGTCAGACAGGCCCCTCTTCTGATCTCGACTTCTGATCTCTGGGCTCACCGCACTGATAAGCATTTTCAGGTTGGCTGTGGGTGTCCATGGCTCTCCTTGGCAAACTTCCTTGGGCTTGGTCGGCGTGGTTAAGGGACCCAAGTCAGGCTGGATCTCAGCCAATACTATGTTGGCCTTAGAGGACTCTTGCAAGGGGCTTTTCATCAGTCCCCTTTTATGTGGCTCAGAAAAGAGGTTTTCCTGGTTTAGAAGGAAGTCACAGCTGAGTTCATCGCAAAAAAGAACCTATCAGAGAGTTTTCTATCTTTAAAATGGACTCACCCCATGATCCAAGAATCAAATCTCAAATCAATAAATAACTTTAATTACAGGCTTTATCTTTAAATTTTATTTTCAGATAAGAGAGCTGTAAAGACAGCTTGGAGCTCACACCCTTTCTTACTAGAACCAATCTCTCTAAGTGACCTAAATTCCTAAAGGCAGCCTTTACTCATGTCAAGCAAAGGCCTTCAGGACCAAAGCCATTCTCCACCTCGCTATGTGCAGTCGGGGCTCACTAACACACTGCTGACCAGGAATAGAACCAAGCAGCGAAGATGAGGGTGCCCTTATGGTTAGACTTATCAGGAAGGGCTTCATGATGCCTACCAGCAAGACTTTTGACCAGAAAAAAAAAAAAAACCTGCTTTCAACATCAACTTTTGAGGCACAGGTACAGAAAATAGCCAAGGGAAGTAGCCATTTAAGGCCTCAGGGCCAGTCCCTGCTTGGGAGACACAGTGGTAAGCTAGCACTTCATAAGGCTAGTGGGGACTAGGATTTTCACTTTGGGGAGGGCACCATTCTTAAAAAAGAAATTACTTGGGAGACAACAGCTCAGAGAACAGACACCCACTGTTCCCTTGGTAACTTCAGGAACATGGGTCAACAATCCTGTATTACATGACTACTATCAAGCACTTTACAGTGTGTATTTCTGCTGAAGTTGGCATTGCTACTTAGCAGAAGAGGACACCAAGCTGAGAGGTCTCATAGGGCTAGCACCTGAATTTGCTCAGCCCAGTTCTCCCTCAGGAGGTGCTGACCCAAGGGTGGCAGTTTCAGTGAAAACTGCCAGGAACAGGATTTAACTAACATCTAAAATCGCCGTGAAAATTTATATAAGTTCACTTGAAAAAAAAATCCACACAATTTGTAATTTTTACAAAATACTTGCCATAAATATTTAAAAAACCTCCCTTTCTGCATGTGAAACTTACACTAAACTATTGAAACAGAGAAATTACTATTCCTCTTCAAAAATAGAATTTCCTTCTGAATTTCTGTAACAGTCAATCAAAAGGGGGCAACATCATTGGCCCTATTAAAGGAAAAACTTTAGGTGTTACTCAGGAAAATACAGCAACGGTGTAGACTTAACTTTAAAAATACCTTTTGGTTCTCCATTTTGTCAATTTCTCATACATTTAGTGTGTCTTTAAAAAGGAAAAATCTTAAATTCTTTCCCAAATTCGAGTGGTTCAAGAAGTCCAATCGATCCTATTAAAGTTTTTTAGTATCCTTAAAAGAAAAAAGGAAAAAGAAAAAGAGAGAAATAAGATCTGCTGGAAATGCATTCACGGACACAGAAGGACCCCTGAAACAAAGAAACGAAAAATGACAAATCGGGTTTATATTTGCCCCCTCGAGGAAACACCGTTGCTTTAGGCTGATCGCGTCAACATACAGCAGTAAATTCCTCCATCAAACCCATCTCCTGTCACGAGACTCCAAGTTAACACAATCTGCAGTGACAGTACTCTCTCACGTTCAAAGACAGCTATAGCAAGCACCCACCTGTGTACTGATCCGGGCTGCGGATGGAGCTTACGAGCCCGGGTACCGATTGGGCACACACCGAGCTTGCATCTGGGGAGATGCTGAAGTTTTTCGCCTGACACACACGTGCACAGGCTCAGAAGGAAGGACTTGGGAAATGGCCTGGGAGCAACCCTCCAATTCAGCCTCTGCGCTCTAAACGCACGATGGGGCATTTATAGAGCGCTTCAGGATTTGGACCCCTTCTTTTAGACTTGTTTCAATATAAGCAGTAATGCGGGGCTGTGGAGAGGTCTCCCTCGGTGCCTAGATCACTGCGATGCACAGTAGGTTGCGCTCCCAGCCAGGTACAGTACCCTGCAGTCGCCTGCTTCCCGCCGGGCGCACGCACTGGCTCCTCCTCCCCGAAACTACACCGGCCCCGGGTGGCAGCCAGACAGCATCTCACGGTTTCC
>LOEQ01004543.1:76800-106077 GCA_001685075.1 Bramus lutescens
GCTTCCGGCGACTAGGCTTCCTTTGCTGACTGTTGGTGCTTTGTAAGTTTTACCTTTAAAATAAATACCCCTTTAATTCCCAACTGGTGTGGGATTGTTTATGACTTACGCCTTCAATGGTGTTTCATCACAACAGCAGAAAAGTAATTAGCACAATGTGTCTTCTTGTTTCCAGGACAAAATTTGGTGACACTTTCAAAGAGGAAGAAAGGACCAAAGTGCTAATGGATGACAGAATAGATCACAGGGTTTACTTCAAACCAATGGAAACCACGGGTATGTGTAAGAAAAGGCCAAGCTTCCTCTACACCTCTTCCCTGGGGAAACAGAGCCACCTCTGTCTGATGCCGTTGACTCAGAAAAGTTAGAGCACAATTCTCAACCAGACGTTTCCCATCAGGAGACAGCAACTGCTCACTGGATGTGTGGGCTCGGGCAGCTTTCATAACCTCAGTGCCCTCCTTTGTAGAGATCGGGACAGCAACCTCATTTCCTTGTCTCAAACACTTGTCACGTGGGTAAAACAAGTCAGTAGATGAAGAGAACTGAGAACAAAGCTTGGCAGAGTGTACTAGCTTTGCGTGTGCTCCCAGCATCTCCACGACAGCCCAACGGCTGCTGTTCTGGACTGCTCAGTGCTCTTCTCTGTGGGGAGTATGGCTTAGCAGACAAAACTCAGAAGAGCAGTCAGGAGTTCTAGTGATGTTTGCTGTTTGTTGGACTCTTGGAACCTCATCCTTAATCCCAGCACTTGGGAGGCAGAGGCAAGCAGATTGCTGTGGGTTCGAGGCCAACCTGGCCTACAGAGCGAGTTCCAGGACAGCCAGGGCTATACGCAGAGAGACCCTGTCTTGAAAAACAAACAACAACAAATTAGAAGCAACTGTGGCATCCTTCACCACATTCTCACGTCCGTTATTAGCCTTCTAAGTATCCTGCAGCATCCCATGGGCTGTGGTTACTAAGTGCCAGCAATATTAGCACCCAAGGAATCCTTAAACTATACATGCAGCAATGACTTAAAGATCAAATTCCAAGTTGAGGACAACTGGAATGTCTCCACAATATAGAGAGGGAAACAGCGTCTTGGAGGCCAAGGGCATTTTTTCTGAGGTCCTGGGGCTTCTGAGATAATGACCTTTTGGACAGATGGTGTTCTTCCCTTGGTGTAGGAGGGGCTTGGTTTGGGTTCTCCACCTCCTGTCTACGGGAAGTCTATGAACATTGTGGGTTGGGGAACGGAACTTATTTCAAGGGTGCGATTGGCTTCATCTTGATGTGTTGCTGTTGCTCTAACAGTGCTACAGTGGACACGATGGACATTCCTACATTGCAACATTGTACTTACCACTTTTCATTATTTTAAAAGTACTATCCTTCGAGCTGGGGGAAGGAGGGCACCCACACATGCTCCACCATTGAGCGTATCTTCTCTGCTTCCCTCCCCATTATTTTTACTTCCTTTTTTTGAGGCAGAGCTTTACTGAGTTTCCCAGGCTGCTCTTGAAAACAGTCTGTAGCCCAACTGGGCCTTGAATTGTTATCCTCCTTCCTGACCCTCTTAATGAGATTACAGGTGTGCACCGCTAGGCTCGGCTGTGCGCTGCCCCTTCTGACTGTCACCTCTCCATTCTCAGGAATTGACTGAATCACTTCCATCATATTTCTAGAGGGGGCTGCTCTGGCCTGAGGGTGTGCACAGAGCCCACATTGACCTACGTTTCTTTCTGTCTTTTGCTGAAGCCACAGTAAATGAGTCTTCTGTGGGAGGGTTATACTCTTTGCACGGTTGTGCAAACCTGAATTTTTTATTCATAGCCATCTGGGCAACTGGCTGGTGAGTGTGCTGCCCGCCACCCAGGCACGGCTGGATAAAAGATTTAAGGCCCCTCTGAAGCATGAGTCTAATTAGTCTGAATCAATAAAATCCTGGAGTCAGATATTAGGGTAGAAGTTCAAAGATCAGAGAAGCAGAGCAGCCAGCCACCAGAAACTTTTTACTACTACTAAATCTCAGACCAAATGGGGGCTCCTGTCTCTATGAATCCTCAGACTGAATGGTCCTTAGATTCTGTCTGCACCTCCCTGTTGCTGGGATTAAAGGCATGTGCCTCCCAAGTACTAATCAAAGGCATGAGATCCCAAGTGCTGGGATCAAAGGTGTGAGCCACCACCAAGGGGTTCGTTTCTTATATATCCCAGAGTGACTTTAAACTCCTGATCTTCTGGCTTCTTCCTCCCAAGTGCTGGGATTAAAGGTGTGTGACACCAGTGCCTGGCCTCTATGGTTAACTAGTGGCTAGTTCGGCTCTCTGAATTCCAGGCAAGCTTTATTTGTCAGAACACACACAAAATATCATACAACACTCCTCCTTGGCTCTTCCCATCCTGAGCACAGCAAGCCCCCTGTGGCCCCTTTCTTGCAGCATGACTCTTGGATATTTGACACATGGAGATTCAATGCCCCGTTGCTTTCCCATGCAGTCACAGGTGCGATATTGAGACTTCAGTTTCTGTTTTCCCTCAGTCTGGGCTATTTGGCTGTCGAGGACCCTGGTCCTATCCTTTCAGAGTCTGAAGTGAATTTCATGGACTCGTGTCACTACCAGTTCAGTAAGAATGGCATCCCCAGGTCTGTGCTGCCGCTGGAGCCACTTTCAGGGCCTTGGTCTGTCTGGGGAGGAGGGGCTGTGGGAGAGAAATTAATGCTGCCTTTGTGCCCTGTTTTGCTGTTGAGTTTAGCAGCGAAGCAGACATGGTTAATAATAGTGTGTCTGTGTGTGGGGACAGCCAAATCCAAGTGCAGGAATAAATGCATCTACTAGTAAACAGAAAAGACTGAGTCTTCAGGGAGAGTCCCCATGAAGATACCTCCTGCAGGGAGTCATCCCTAGTGCGCATGTGGAGGCTCTGTCTGCTGGTACAGCCATGACTCTCCCTCTTAGTATTGTGATGCAGCTCTCTTGTTTCTCAGCAGACCAGGGGGCTCCCTGAGGCATTTTCTTCACTGCTGATTGATGTGGGAGGGGCCATCCCACTATGGATGGTGCCACCCCTGGACAGGTGCTTTTGGGGTGTAGGTGTCTCCTACACACCGCTTCCATTTCCTTCGGCTGCACAGTGGTTGGGTACCAGAGTCATATGACCAGTTTATTTTTCAGTCTACTGAGGGCTACCCATATTGCTCTCTATTACAGGGGCACTGACATTCCCCACCCAAGGCACATACATGAATGTTTACCACTCCCATCTCCTCTCCTCCTCAAAGCCATTCTAGCTGTTGTGGGAGGACAAGGTTGAGGTTCACATTGTGGAGACAAGGTCTGATGGGCTCTGGGGGAGAATCCCTGGCCTAGGACCGGTCACTCTGTGTTTCTCCTTAGTTCTCCTTTGTGTTAGCACCATACTCACGTGCACATGTGCACACACACACATGCACACGCGCGTGCGCGCGCACACACACATCTCTGAAGAGAAGCACTCTAGCTGTCTGTGTCCGCTCTCACACTGAGAAGAAAGGATAAAAAGGATGTGTTCTAGTCCAGGGGTTCCGGGAGATGGAGAGAGAACCTCCCTGTCCCCCTACCAGCCCTCTTTATGACACTGATTCAGAGTGAAAAAGTAATTTTAAACTATCAGTGTTCATTTACGACTCCTATTAATCACATGCAAATAGTCTCCCAATTATTAAATTATAGAGACATGTATTCCCTCACTCAAACAGAATAATTATTTACTAAAATAAATTAACATATAGAAAAACCTTTATTCTATGGAGGCTGAAACTTAACATAATGAGTTTATCAGGCTTAGAAGAAACCAGTCAGGCATTTTAGGGTGAAATAAATACAGTGAACTCAGTGAGCTTATCCCCGAATGCCAGAGTCACTTTAATAAACACAGATAAAGTTGTTTATTTGTCCCATATAATTTATCCAGAGACTCTGCTTCACAATTAAAAGCCTGGGGTGGGGTGGGAGGAATATATGTTCTTCCAGCTTCCTCTTTTTGGTCCCCAAATTTGCTCATTTTGAGCGCTCTTTGTTTTTTAATAGGCCTGTCAATCAGCATGCTACAGTGCACAGATCTGATCTACGTTGACAATGTTCTTGTCAGTAGGACATGCATTTCCAGGACATCAGCCTTAGCAGGGTAGGGAGAGCCGGTCAAGGGGAAACAATTATGCAAATTTAAATTTTGTGCTCTCTGGAGCCCCTGCCACAGCCTGGAAGAGGATAAAGGTTTACTTCCTATCTCTTTCTCCAGGGGCAGCATTCTCTCCTGCCATAGACAGACCTTCCAGGGGGATTCCAGAGATATTCAAGCTTCTCCAAAATGGCCCTGGACATACGGTTGGGAAATGGGATCAAGGGTAAGTTGCTCAAATGCTCTTGTTTTTATGGCACTCACAGAGTCACTGAGCCACCCAAATACTTAGGCATTGCATCAGCATTGACCAACGGACATTCGTTCAACAAGCATGTGATAACCTACGGGCTTCAAAACCTCTAAGAAGCAGGCTGAGAGATAAATGGCTCAGCTGTTGGGAGTATTTACTGCTCTCACAGAGGATCATAGTTCAGTGCCCAGTACTCACACAGGGTGGCGCACAACTGCCTGGAACTCCAGTTCTGGGGGCCCCGACCCCTTCTTCTGGCCTCCGTGGGCACCACACTCACCTGCATGTACTCACACACAGACATCTACACATACATGTACTTAAAAACAAAAACAGAATGTCTTTAAATGATAAGGAAGCTTTGAAATGTTTTCACTGCCCCAAAAGTGTTGAGTATGTGAGGTAATGGATAAGTTAATTATCTTGATTTAGTAATTCCATAGTATGTGTATGCATTAAAACATGGCATTTACCCTAGAAGTATATTTGATTATTTCTCGATTAAAAATAGAAATAAAGAGGCCAAACATAAATTTTAGGATACAATACAAGGATCTTATAGCTTTCCTGGTTTCTTTAAATTTGTATATCAGACGTCTACTGCAGCAGGCACCAGCGTGGGAAAGCGAGGGAGACATTATTAACTCACAGCAGCCCTGTTTGCAGGGCTTGAAAGAGCCCCCGGAGAGCTTAAACTTGGGGATGATTGGTGAAAGAGTGTGCAGATGCTGTAGCATGGCTTGTGGAGAGCCATGGGCGTATTGGGACCACAACCTCATGTAACTCTCTGCTCTTGTGACTCACTAGGCACAGAGTGAGGGGTGCTTCTCCTGAGGGGGTATATCTTCCCTTCTTGATGGCTTCCTTTGACTCTCACTTGCTCTGATGAAGCAGCTGGTATGTTGGGGGACACTCTGGGGGGAGAGCAAGGTCTAAGCAGTCGATGGCGGCCTCTGACTAACAGTAGAGGCTCCTTGCAACAGTCACCAGAATAAACACAAAGCAGGGTCCTCCTCGTTAGCCTTGGGAGCGCAGTGGCCCCAGTCCGAATCTCCAGAGTGGCCTGTGAGACCCAGGTAGCTTCTCTGGGATTCTTGCTCCAGACACTGTGAGCCACTGAATGTCATCATATGGGAATTAGGACTACCACATGTGTCCATGCTGTTTTCATGGCAATAGTTATTAATATAGGGATAGGGGAAGGAGAGAGAGTATGAACCAATACACAAAGAAGGAGCTAACAGTTGGTGACAAGCTGTTACTGATTGTTTTCTTTCATTTGTTTAGTTATTTTACATCCTGACCAAAGTTTCCCCTCCCTCCTCTCCCCCTTTCTTTCCCCCTCCTCTCTATGCCCCCTCCATCCACTCCTCTTCCGTTTCTGTTCAGAAAGGGGCAGGCCTCCCATAGGGATCAACAAAGCGCGGTATATCAAGTTACCATAAGACTAAGCCTTGTATTAAGGCTGGGCAAGGCAGCCCAGTATGAGGAATAGGTTCCCAAGAGCCAACCAAAGCATTAGGGACAGCCCTGCTCCCATTGTTAGGAGTCCCACAAACAGACCAAGCTACACCAGTTACATATATGTAGAGAGCCTAGGTAAGTCCCACACAGGCTCCCTGGTTATTGGTTCAGACCTCTGAGTTCCTATGAACCAGTTTAGTTGTTTTGTGGGTTTGCTTGTGACATCTACAAACACTGTAGCTCCTACAATCCTCCCTCCCTCCCTCTCTTCAGCAAGAGTCCTTGAGTTTGGTGTAATGTTTGGCTGTGGTTCTCTGTATCCATTTCCATCAGTTACTGGATGAAGGCTCTCTGATGACAGTTGGAGTAGTGTCTAATCTGAACACAGGAGATAGCCAGTTCAGGCTACGTAGTCACAATTTCTAGGAGTCTTAGCTGGGGGGGGGTCATCCTTGTAGACGCGTGGGAGTTTCCCTTGTGTCAGGTTTCTACCTGATTCTGAAAAGCGTCCCCCTTTCCAGCCATCCCTTTCAGGACTCTCCCCCATCCCCCCAACCTGATCCCTCAAGGTCCCATCTCTACTTGCCCCTGTCCACCCAGGAGACCTCTTCTATGTCCCTGCCCAGGGAGATCCATGCGTTCCCCATTTTGGGCCTCCTTGTTGCCTGTGCTACTGATTGTTAATGGAGGGGGATAGATAACCAGAGTCAGAGGAGCACATGGGATGCAGTTTTACTAGGATCAGCACTTCTCTCCCAGGGGGAAGATTGTTGGTGAGAGCAACTCCATGTCTCTGTTATTCTGTCCTATATTTAGAAGAAAATGTTTGCTGCTGGGCTGCCAACTGTATCCCTGTGGCTGTATATCTTGGGTCCTGGTTCTTCCTTCTGGGCTCATGAGCATCTGTATCCCAGACAGATGCTCTCTCCAACCCCTTGTCATGCTGGTGTACCTACTGCATCATGCCACATCCTTCACTTGCATGACAAGCTCCTCTGCTAACTGAAAGTGGCTGTCAGAAACCATCTGAGCATCTTCATCCCCAGGCTACACATGCCCACCTCCCCAGCATCGCACCCCACTCAGGGGATTTTCTCTCTGTCTCCAATGGCCTCAGTTATCACCTTTGTAGAGGGGTCCCCAGAGGATGACTCCTGTAGCTGCTGCTAGATGTTGTCCTGTGAGGATGCTGTCGGTCCCTTGAGTGCAGCATGCCTTCTGCTTCCCTGCCTCTCATCTGCTTTCCCACCTCTGCCTTCCGTCATGCTGAGACGAGGCCTGGGCCTTTTCCAGGCACCATCTTCTCTTGCTCTCTATCTGATGGCTCAGGCTCTAATGTGGACCCAAATGCAGGCCCATCTGGAGCTGTTCTTTCTTCCCTGCTTTCTAAACGAATCTGTCATCTAGTCCACCAAAGTTTTCTTCACAGGCTATCTTTCCTCCTGTCACGTTCCAGAGCCATGTTCTCATCAGATCACCCTTAATAATCCATCCCAGGGGACTGGCAACATCACCACAAGACAATGTCTAGAGGGAGCTAGACGCGGAGCCATCCTCTGGGACCCTGCTGCAGAGGTGATAATTGAGGCCAGCGGAGAGAGGAGAAGAAATCCCTAGAGCCGGCAAGGATACTGGGGAGGCAGGCATGTTTAGCCTGGAGTTGAAGATGCTTAGTTGGCATCTGGTGGCTACTTTCAGCCAACAGAGTGTGAGAGAGGTGTGGTGTGATGCGCTAGGGACGTTAGCAACACAGGAGCAGATGGAGACTATGGAGAGGGTCCAAATAAGAAGAGGAAGAGGAGCGTTAGACAAGGGATAATGTCAGGCATCATGAGTATGGTGAAGATAACTCAGACCTGGTCCTTCCTCATGGACTGCAAAGTTAGCAAGAGTGGGAACACCTGCAATCATGGGTTTGCATTAGCACCTCCAGTGTTACCTTGTCTGGCTAGACTAGATTCACGACAGCTGGAGATAAGTTCTTCCCAGATCAACTGGGCAGGGGATCGGGAGCTTGGCAATTGCTTTGATAATTAGCAGCAGTAAATGAGAAGACTTTCTAAGAAGTGACACTCTCTCACATGCTATCTACCTTAGGAACTAGAAAGCATCTGAACTGGGACCTTATCTGTGGATCTATCTTCCAACCAGAAGTACCACAGTAAGGCCAGAGCTGGGGAAGCCATGCCAGGGCTTGCCCCTGTACCTTTTGGATGCTGGAAATTCTCTCATTATGGCCTGTCTTATTCTTGTTACCTGTAGCTGATTTGTTTCAAGTATCTGTATTGTCCTAGGTTGCCTGGCTTTTGGGAGTGGGGCTATCCTAGCTGTGTCTGTGCAGGGAGCCAAGGCCATGTAGGCAGTGCCCATGAGATCTGTGACCAGATGGCTGTCTGAAAGCACTTGAGAAAGACCCTGGGCCAGGAAAAGGTAGGGTGAACATGGTGGTGACTGAGGTGACTGCTGGTGAAGATGGGGGTGGGGTGCACATGCTCACTGGGACATGTTCGTAGCAAAACAGAGTTAAGAATGTTCTGAGCAAGCTGAGTATAGGACATGCCTGTAATCGCAACACTTGGGAGGATGAGGAGTTCATGATCAACTTTGGCTATGCAGAGAGTTCAAGGACAGCCTGGGCTGCACAAGACCGTCAAAAAAAACCAAAAAACAAAACACAAAGAAGCACACGAAAAGAACGTGCTTATTTTAGTGGGTTTTGTTTTGTTTGTTTGTTTTTGCCGTTGGCTTGTTGCTGTCCTTCATCTAGTGGCATCTGTTTTTTGTCTTCGTTTCCGACTTCAGAGGCTTTCCATGAGATAATGGAGGACATGTCGAGAGTGGGTGATTGATATGTGGTAGCTGCTCATTGCTGCTAGAGTAGAGTTGAGGTTGGGCATAAGAAGCCACCAGATGGAAACCAGAGTAAGACCTTAGTGAGCACTGCCACACAGGCTGAGGCAACCTAGAAGATATAGGAGCATATCTAGAAATGCCTGTGGGGCAGAGATCAGGTTAGAGAGGCAAGGGATCAGAAATGAGGCAGCATCCCTGGGCTGCAGCCTGAAATTTTTCTGGATTCTCAGCAGCTGTCTTGGTGAGCTGTCTTCTGGGAGGTTGGAGTGAGCAGAAATTGGGACACTGGATAAGGATGGTTTCCAGAGCAAAGAAGAAAGTCCATATGACTCTAAGTAGTTCCCGGACAGTGGTAGCCACATGCAAATCTGGCCCTTGGCATGAGGGGTTCACAGGAAGAACTTCCTGTGGACCCACTGGGATCTAGCACTCCCTTTCTCTGGTCCAGGTTGGCTGGAGATGGGTTCATCTATCTTATTGTTTCAAGAAAGCTTACCTGACAAGGTGAGTGCCCATAAATGGCCAGAGTGTTCCCAAGCTACCCACAGCAACTTCTGTTTCCATAGCTCTGGCTTTGCTGCCTAATGTACTGTTGTGGTGACTTTTCCTAAAGCAGCCATGTGAGATTTATGTTATCCTACTCTGATGTGGGATCCCCTCTGTATGCTGTGATTACCATTAATGAATAAAGAAAACTGTTTTGTCCTGATAAGGCAGATAGACGGGGAAAACTAAACTGAATGCTGGGAGAAAGAAGGGCGGAGTCAGAGAGAAGCCATGTAACCTCTCCGGAGACAGACTCTGGGAAATTCATCTGGTAAGTCATAGCCACATGACGATACACAGATTACTAGAAATGGGTTAAATTAAGATGTAAGAGTTAACAAATAAGAAGCTAGGGCTAATGGGCCAAGCAGTGATTTAAATAATATGGTTTCTGTGTGATTCTTTTGGGGCTGAGCAGCCAGGAACCAACAAGCCAACTCATTGCAACACTTCTCTACAGAAAGGAATAGTGAGGCTTACACAGGTTAAGAACCTTTGCTAGGACCTTACAGTTGTGAAGTGGTAGGGCCAGGATTTAAAAGCTGGTCTTTGAACTCTACAGTGCACATTCGGTTCAAGAATCAAGATGTCCCAGCTCCTGCTGCTGATAACGGAAGATTAGCAACGCTGTGAAAAAAGAGCTATGGCCAGAACTCTTACCAGAGCTGGCTGCTTCTGGGAACTCTGTTCCACCACACAAAGGAACCTGAAGGTTGGAGGGTTAGTTCATGAGGCCAAACTGGTCCTAACCTGATTTAGCACTCAGCCCACTGAAACCCATGTAGCATCTGTGGAAGCAAATGAATAAATGTAGAATACCCAAGGCTAACTAATCAAAGGCTCTGTGGTCATTCTTCTGATTTCTTACTTACTCTTCTCTCTTTTACCCTTACAGATAGAACATCTATCTGTGTAAAAAGAGGGTTTGGATCTCAGCGTTACCAAACAGGAATGACATTTCACCATCAGCGCCTGCTTCTTGTGTGACATGAGACTGTGAGAACATGCTAGAAGGGCTCTCAAGCATGTCCTAGAGCCTCCCTCAGAGTCAGAAGTTCTTAGGACAGTATTGCCCTCTCTGCTTTGCCTAGCTATGCTCAATGCTCAATGCTTTTTTTTTTTTTAACTTTTTCCTGGGACTTTCCAAGGACTTTTCGTGGAGCTTCAGAGGTTGTTGATGATGGATGCTGATGATGTTGATGATGATGATGATGATGACGATGATGATGATGACGACGGCAATGATGACTGAGTGAGGAGACAGTTCTCACTATGTAACACTGGTTAACTTCAATATCACAGAGATCTGCCTATCTCTTCCTTCCAAGCTCTCGGACTAATGCCCTGCACCACCATACTGTCCTTAACTATATTCTTGAGGCTTAATTATAGGATCACTTTTGGCTCCAAATTATTTAGGGACACGTGGGCAGAGCCTCAATAGTGTCCTTTTGATTATGCATTTTCTGTTTCCTTCTTTCCTTTTTCCTGTCCCCTTCACTTATAGTTCCATTCTTTATAGCTCAGCTTGCCCCAGCTGTTCCTCAGTTGGGAGAGAAATTGCAGTTTTGACCTTGCTTCCTGCTGGGCTTACTGCCTCAGGAACTCTGACCTGCCTCCCAGTGTGAGGGAGGAGCCCACCAAGTGCTGCAGCAGAGCTGGGTTAAAGACCTACATGGCACCTCTCTGAGCCTCTCTTAATAGCACTCACATGTAGAGTGCAGAGACAGCTCTCTCTCCCTCTCTCTGAGGGCTGCTGTGAAGACAGAACGAAACCCTAGGTAGGACAGGGTTTCTGTGACTCTCACTGGCTGTAGGATGCTCTGTGAAGTCAGGAAAGTGGACCAAGAAGATAAAGAGTCAGACAACCTTCGCCCTGATACGTGGTCTAATTGACCACAGGGCCTTGAGGATGAAAAGGAGTTGGGGGAAGGAGAGTGGAAAGAGACGGAGAGAAGGGAGAGGAGAGATGTGGGGAGAGGAAGAAAGAAAGAGAAAGTATCTCAGGACCAGATTCCAGAACAGGGGAAGAAGGGCGTTGCTGGAAGGATGCTATGGGGAAGCTTTCTCATGTTTAAAGAAGTCTCCTTGACTGGCCAGCAGAATTCTGAAGACAGAGCTTGAGGCCAGGCAAGGAACATCCACGTAAAGCAGGCCTGGTGAAGACAGCAACCACCTGGCCATTTTAGAAGGGCTCAGTCCTCTTTCAGCAACACTCATATGTTGAAACCCATGTGTTGGTTCTCAAACCACAAAGAATATGCTCATTACATATTCAAAAGTATTGAGTAAAAGGGAAACCACACAAACAAAGAAGGAGACAACCAAAGAACAAAACTAAACTCCCTTCCAGGAAGTTTTCTCTGTATGTATGTATACAGGTAGAAAATATTTGACAAAATAAATGTGAGCTGTGTTTTGGAAGCTGATAGCTGGCCAGCTGTGCATCCCTCTTTAACCACGAAGAACACCTTTATCAGTAAACATCCCAGCTTGGCGGTGATGTGAGGGGCCGTTGCTCTCTGTATGGGCTCACCATAATGTCCTGTTTAGACACTTGGATGGTTTCCTTGCTTTGGTTAGAGCCAGCAATACGGTAAATATCCCTGCAGCTTAATCTTTTCATAAATCTGTTTTTACTTCTTCTGTATGTATTTCTCAAATAATAAGGAATTAAAAAAAACTTCTGGAAAACTTTAAAATGTTCTCAGTCTATCTAATTTCTTTAACTACAGCCAGGTTTGCAGGGACCTAACAATCACCAGACTCAGTGTTCCTAATGTGATGCCTCTGAGGGGTGCAGCTGACACCACCCCATCTCTCCATTGATTGACACCATGAGAGGGAGCTATTATTCTTGTTTTATACATGGGCAGATGGGGAGTATGTGAATCAGTTGCTCTTCTCATTGCTGGATCTACATACCCAATGGAAGCAACTTAGAGAAGGATTTCTTTTCTCTCGCAGCTCAAGGGTGTTCAAACTCATCACCGTGGGGGAGACGGTTGCTGGAGCCGAAGGCAGATGGTCATCTTGCGTCTGCAGTTAGGAGGCAGAGAGGGATGGAAGCTGGTGCTCAGTTCCCTTTCTCCTTTGTATTGAGTCCTAGAACTCCATGGGACGGTATTGCCTGCGTTCAGGGAAGTCCTCCAGCCTTACTCAAAGCTCTCTAGAAATACCCTCACAAGCATGCCCAGACATGTGTTTCCATGGTAATTCTAAACCCAATCAGCTGACCAAGAAGATTAACTATCAAAGATGGGGAACCAGACTTGCTCAAAGTCATGCAGCCAAGTATCGCCGTCCAGGGGCTCCAGCCCATCTCAGACAGGCTCAGGACACCGTCTTCCCCGTAAGGCGCTCTGTTTCCACTGAGCATCCTGGGAAACTGGTACCCTAGGACACACCTGCTTCATCTCACCCCCCCTTTTTTTTATTATCAAACTAAATGCTTGTGTTCCCTTTTGGCTTCTGCTTCCACACACAGGCTAAAGAGGCTCCGAATGACTGAGAACCAGTTTTGACTAATTAGATTTTTGTTGCCAAGGAATTAATTTGGTTCTCCATCCCCTCCTCCTGCTCAAATAGCACACAACAAAATGATTTTAGCAGTGAGGATAATTAGAAAAAAATCTGGTGTTCCCTTGAATGGAATATAAATATTTTAGAATTTTTATTGTTCTTACGGCCACCTGTGTAGAAAGAAACGAGAATAAGACCTAGTAAACCTCAGGAGAGCAGACACCAAACGGGTCACTCATGGCCACTTCTATCTTTACCCTCTGGAAATAGAAGAGGGGACAGCCTTGAGATTGAACCCAAGACTAGCTGGAGCTTGTTGGAATGGCTGAGCCTCATGTACTGGGGCAGAGGCAGAGTGCGTACAGGCAAAGGCAGACGGACCTCTTCCTGAAACCCTGCTCACAGGGTCCTTGGAACGTCCCTAAGCCCCAGCACAGGTTTACTCTTGCAGTTTTGGAGGGAAGCTGCAGAGCCAGGCAGCCTGACCCTCCATACACCTCTTTTGCCCTATGCCTGTCCTCAACTTTGGATTTTATCCCTTGTTGTTCTGGAACATCCTTGAGTTGCTTCCTGAGAGAAGATTCAAGAAGATATGTGACTCACACTACTCAGCATGCTTTCCTTCTACTCTGTTTGATTCAAACCATAATTTGATTCCAGAGTTGTGGGCAGAGAACTAGACTCTTGAAAGTGTCCTTGCAGGTATTTCTGCTAACATGTGCTGCTCAGTGTGGCCCTGGCCCAGGCTCACTCTGTAAGCTGGATGCCACCCACCTGCTCTGGAGAGCACAGAAGAGAAATGTTCGAATGTTTATGTTAATTTGATCACGTCCTTTTCTGTCTATGGAGACTGATAGTAAAACTGCAGGCTTTTAGTTCACACATCTTCTAGGAACTTATTTTTGCTAGTAATCCTTTGTTGTTGGTCTTTAGTCTGTGCTGTTTTGGAGCACTCTCTGGCAGACTGAGAGCCAAGTCTGGTCCTTGGCCATATCTTGGGATTGATGTTTGAGAAATAATGTCCCAAGATACAGCTTTGTCCTCGAGAGGGTCTGCCCATCTGAGCTTGGTTTATAAGTAGTTTCCTTCCAGGCTTTTTAGGGTTTGGTTTTGAATACAAGGTTCCAAGGTCTTGGTGGGATCTTTTGTGACCTCAGTGACAGGTCCATGTGGCTCCCTGATCCCAGTGGTCCATTCCTTCAGTGCCTTGTCCATCCTGCTCCTCCTCAGTCCTCGCTGAGTCTTCTGCTTTATCCTCATGTTTCTAGTCCTTTCTCTTCTCAGACTTTTCCAACTTTATTCCCTAACTCTCTGGTTTTCTCCTATTTTTAATACAAACATCTTTCTCCCACTTAGGCGTTTCTGCAGTATTCTGTTCCTTTGGGCATGCATTAGCTGCTTTTTTGCTTGCTTGTTTGTTTTATTGGTTGTGTGAGACAGGATCTCACTGTGTAGAAGAGGCTGGCCTTGAACTAAGGGAAATCTGCCTGCCTCTGCTGGGATTAGAAATGTTCGCCTGGTTGCATTATTATTCTTTGAAAAGGAACGATTGCTAGGTGTGCTTTTCCATCCAAGTCTTTGCCTCCTTTGTTGGATCTGTTTCCCGCACTCTCCTTTCTGTTGGTCCAGTGTCACTTTAGGTCTTTCTGTTGGTTGACAGCCACCTCTGTTCACATTGACTCTTTTCAAAGAGTTTTCACATCTAAGAAGGTGTTACAATTTGGATGGATGATTTTCTGTGTCTCCATGGTTTGTCTTGTGGCAGGGCTTGGTCGTGGGCAGCTGGCGAGGAGGCTGCTGTTTGGGGAAACCCAGCTTTCACTATGAGTCTTTTGTTTGGAGCTGTTCGGTTTCTTCAGAAAAGAATTTCCCTGGGGGCAGGTCAGTGATGGGTGGGGTTGTAGAGGTGTTAGCTGCTGCTCTCTGCGTGTGACCAACACAGGGCTCCTGTGTTGACTCAACTGTTCAGCTTTACCTGCCCTTCCTCAAGGCTACTTTGGTCAAATCTTAAATTTCTCTAAGGTTCCAGGACTGGACAGGCAATCATTTCTTGAAATCTCACATCCGTGGACATGTGCTGTCTGATTCGCTTTGCCTGAGTTGGAAAACAGATCAATATCTGCAGTCAGTTGAGTATTTGTTTATTTTTGTAACAGGGACTCACTGTATCCCTAGCCAGCTTGCAACTCACTCTGTAGACTGGGCTGTCCTCAGTTCACAGAGAGTTACCTGCCTCTGCCTCTCAAGGGTGCCAGGATCGAAAGCATGCACCAGCCCAACTACTTTTAAACTTGCTATTTATTTATTTATTTACTTATTTATTTATTTGTGTGTGTCTTTCACATCATACATCTCGATTCTACTCATTTCCCCGTCCTTTTGTATCTGCCCTCTGCCCTTGCAACCCTCCCTCCGAAATAAAATGACATTTAAGAGAAGAAAAAGGTGTGGGAGGAAAAAATATCTCCTTGTGGAGGCTATAGGGTGACATGCTCCTACAGATGGGTAGGGTGGATGTTGGGGTAGACCAACTCATAACCCTGGTTCTGGGCCTGGGTAGCTGCAGGCTTGGTCAACCCACCAGCTCTCTCCTGTCCTCACCACCTCAGCGTGCTCTCCAGCATTGCCCCAGCTGGTTTACATCCCTTGCAGAGATGAGCAAAGGGCGGGGCCGATTCTCCTGCTTTCACACCCCCAAGGTTGGCTCTGCCACAGCGGGACTATCAGGGCCAGCTCTACTGTGTTGCCCAGGCAAGATACAAGAGCCACTCTCCCAAGCACTGCAGCTGCTGAGGGGCAGGGATAGCTCTCCTGCGCTTTTAACTTCAGGGCCAGCATTCCCACCCACTGCAGGTGGCGAGGGGGTGGAGGACATCTCTCCCGCTGCTCACACCACCAAATGGTAGATGAGGGATAGGGCCAGATCTTCCATGCTCATGTTCTCAGGCCAGTTCACCCACAATCCTGCCAATAGGGTCAGCTCGGCTGTGCTCCCCAGATGAGGTGCAGGGCCCACTTTTCTGAGTGCTGCAGCTGGTAAAGGGGAGGGTCAACTCCCTTATCAATCACAGGTCAGTCCAAACGTTTTTAAGCACTTGTGCTTTCAGAGTTAACTTTTGAAACAGTGAGTATTTACTTTTCCATTAGTTTCAGACAAATTAGGACGTCATCACACAATGGAGAATTGGATGGAGACGTCTCTCAAATCTTCATCTGACTCACTGGTGAAGATGAGAGAAAGATAAGATTGAGCAAGATCAAGGAGCGGGCCAGTGGCGTGTTCCTAAAGATTCTTCCTGCACTAATGAAGGCAGATACGGTGCCTGCCTCGTACAGTGGGTAACCTGGTGCTCATGTTCAACACTGGGCTAGTCTGCTGCTTCAGAAGAGCCATAGGGTAACAACCTTGTGAGTCTTGTCTATGTGAGCCACACTGCTTGCTGTGAGCACCTCTTCCTTATTGCTCTTTAAATGGGATTTAAAAATAATCACCCAGCACTTTTTGACTTATCCAGAGACTGGTGCTCAACGTGTTGGTGGTGGTTTTGGAATAACAGCATTGCCTTCTGTTCTCAGAGTTCTAACGTGGATGCTGGAGATGTGCTCTCTGCCTGCGGTTATTGACTGACCATGTGGACCTGACCTGGTGTTCACATTGACATAGCCTTAACCATCTTACCTCCGTGTCTCCTTCACCTGCATCTTCTCTGATTTCTACTTTGAAGATCATTGATTTGGCAGTGAAAATAGAAGCTGAAGTAGATGGCAGCTCTTGCTTTCTCTTTTTCATTCTGTGAAATGACCCTGAATCAGGCAGCTGGTTTCCTCTGGGTCTCAACATCGATTTTTATCAAGGGAGACAATAAGATAACACTTGGTAGGAACCTTAAATCTTACTCTGGGAATCAATTTATTTTACTTAAATCCATCTTCAACTACCTGGAGAGAAAGCTCCTGTATTTACTTGACAGAATGTGTCCTGATAATTGCCTACCCCTAGACTAATCACACCTAATGCAGAAACTGTCCAGCAAGAACCAGAGTCTCTGAGAGTCACAGGTGAGGGTCCTGTGGGAGCCAGGTGAGGTCAAAGAGATGTCATATGACCTGGAAGGTCCCACCAGCAGTAGCCCTTTACCACATCTCCTTTTTTGTTGTCTTCTTCACTCCAGCTCGACTGGTTTTCTCTTCTGTAGAGGTGCTCAACCTGTCTGTGCCTGAGGCTCTGCATTTGGATTCTGGACGCCTGATAGCCCACTCTTTGCCTAAATATCCACATTCACAGCAACTTCCCTCCACTCTCACGTGAATGGGTAGGTTGCATAGGCGTGGTCCCTGACCATGCTAGACAAACTGTGTCCCCTCCCCCCGTATTAATCTATTAGTATTAACCATCTTTATGCCTCATATCTTTGCTTGCTTCCTATGCCCTCCTCTCTCCAGTATAAACTCTGGGGACTTCACCACTTACTGCTCAGGCCAGAGTCAGGCTTACTGGACACAGTGCCTTTATGGGAAGAAGCCAATGAGGACAGCTTTGCCAACCTGCCAGTTTTCCTCAGCGTCATCCCCGAGTACCACAGGCACACCCTGGGGATGCCCAGCTGACACTCTAGAGAAAGTCCAGCAAATGATTGCCTATGGGTCAAACTTGGCATTGTCTGTTTCTGCAAACCAAGTTTTAATCAGAATATGGTCTCAATCACTCCTTAGGTATCTGCAGCACAGCTGAGTGGTTCCGGCAAAGCCCAGCAGCCTGCAAATGTCTGGCACTTTACAAAACAAGGTTGCATTCTGTCGCTCGGACCGAAGATCCCCGGGCTCCCTTTCTTCCGTGTGGGTTGGTGTGGTCATGGCAAGCTGCTTCGTGCCTTCTTGTGAAGAACTGTCTCCCTTCATCTCAGTGTTAGGTGCGGGGCTGAATCTGTTGGCAGAAGTTCTGGCCTCCTCAGCCTGCTTCATTCAACTCTGACCTGAATTACCCAGAGAACAGAGAATAGTGTGTTTCCTCTAATTAGTAATTATCTGGGTGACTCACAGAATGAGCCACTCCGCCCGCCTGCCCTTTTATCCAGAGGAAGAGGTTAGTGAAATACCTTGGTGGCACAGAAACTAGACTTTTAAGTGTGAGATTTTATTATTTTTATGATTTCTCTTTGCTTAGATCTCTGTAAGTATCATAATGTTTCCAAGGCAACACATTGCTTGGGGGAAATCGGAGAATATTCCCGATGCAGAGGATAGCATCCAGCTAGCAGACAATGCCAGCCGCGCACAGATGTTGGTGTTCAGAGGGACCCAGCTGCCTTGATTAGAATGGGAAGGCTTGGCTTCCAAAGTACAATGGCCAGGTTCCCATTGCACCCTTCTTCTTGTGTGGAGAAAGAGCAGGCAGACCGTAGGGTGCAGGCGGTGGCTCCTGGTTTATCTGTGTGTGCAGTGGCTCTCAGGGCAGCTCATTGTCTCGCTCAGGTGAAGCACACACTTCTGAGTCTCATTTCTGGTGAGCATGCCTACTGGGGACACGATTCCTCTATTTTTCATCCCAAATATTATGGAGTTGTTCCGAGTACCAGACTGTTTTCTCAAGAAGACTTGTTTCTTTGAAAATCTTTAAATTGTCATTACAGAGACTTTAGTGTAGAAAGCCATATAGTTACTTAATATCAACTCACCTGGTGGCTGAGCTAACTTTTATTAGTATTTTAAGCCCTCCCTTACTTTGCTCCTGATGGACTGATGGACGCACACACACACACACACACACACACACACACACATGTATTCACACTGGGTGCACAAGGTATGATATATACATTATTTCATAAAGTGCTTTCCTAATGGCTGAACAGGATGCCGTGAGGGTTTTCTCCCTCTCTTGGAGTGAGGTGCTGTGGTAGTTGGCACATGCTCTGGGCCCAGGGTCTCTGTACTGGATGTGATCCTGTCAGTGAGCAGCTCTGTGACCTGGAGTTACACAGCATCTCTGGTGCCTTGGAATCCTCCTCTGTCAAGTGGACGAGACCCACAACGTTGGGTTGGTACGACAGTGAAATATGTGAAAGACACAACAGACCTGAATGCAGTGCCCAGCACACGGATGCCTAGAGAAGCTCAGTGTTGGCATCTGTCCAGGCTATCGCCTCTCTCTGCAGCACAGTCATCCTGGCTGTGTAGTGTCCCTCTGTACCGGTTCGTAGCCCTCTTCTCTGCGTTCCCTTTGGGGTTGTGGTGTTTAATGTGGTGCAGCTCTGTCCTGTTTTGATAAACCAGGCCTAGAGCTATCCTAGACCCGCTGCATGAGAGTGGGCAGCAGAGGGGAACCCAAAGGTCTCAGGGACTGCGTTATGGGCGTGTGGAAAGGGAGAGCAGACTCTGTAGCTGCGGTGCTTAGCAGATAAGAGGGGGTGCTGGGACCATGCATGAGCCCCTGTGGGGCCTGCTCTTGGGTCTCCTACTCTGAGCATCACAAGCACCCTTCTCAACATCTGGAAAGCTTATTATTCAGATATGAAATGAAGATTCTGAGTGTCTACTTCCTTGGGTCCTCATGAGGGTTGAATCAGGTCATTTGTCTTAATAAATATTAGATGTTATTAGAAATCAGGAGCTAGTATTTTACACACACACACACACACACACACTATTTACACATGGCTCTATATGTTCCAATTTATTGCTGCAACAATCACTTAGTAAACTGTAAGTTTATTCCTTTTTCTCTTCTGTTTCCCTTGCCCCTCACAGTGCAATAATCTTCGGATTCACAAGTTATTGTTTTAGTTTTAACCTTATTTTTCTCTGAGACAGGGCTCACTCTATACCCTATTCTAGCCTCAGACTTGCTATACAGCTCAGATTGACTCACCAGTATTTATGCCTCCATTTTCTGAGTTCTGGGATGACAGACACAACCCATAATTCCTGGTCTCACACCATTTCGTACCCTGCTTTTCCATCCCTCCTTTGCCAGCTGGAGTCATAGCGGGCTCTAACTACTATGGAAGCAGGAGGACGGTATGTGTTTCTTCCTTGTCACCACCAGCCATTATCCCAGCCACCCTTCACCCCATCCCTCCATACCCTGGCCCTCTGTTACTGCAACCACGCCGCTTCACTGGAGCAGGGACGGTTTCAGTAGAGCAGGTGGCTCTGGCTTTATTTTCTCCACACAGCAGTCTCAGCAGCCACCCCAGCCGTGAGCATCCTTCCTCACACATGGCTCCATCACCAGCAGTCTCAGCAGCCACCCCAGCCGTGAGCATCTTTTCTCACGCGTGGCTCCATGTCTGAGGGTCTCCCTTCTGTTCCTTGGTTCTCTGGCTGAGACAGTGCTTCCTGCTCCCTGTCTCCAGGAGGCTTCAGCATCCTCTTTGTCTTGCAGTTCTCTGATTCCTGGTGGAAAACCACTCACATGAGATAATCTCTTAGAATTCCATGTCCTGACTGGACTTTCTTTGATATTATTTTCAAACTCTACTCTCTCCAAATGAGCCAGTTGAGAAAGGAATGTTAATTTTAGGAGAAAACTTTGCTCTAAGGAATGGGTGTGGGTGCTTTGCCTGTCCCCTGGCTCTGGACTGGCTCACAGTTGCACTTCACGTGGCCTAGCTCACCCCAGGCCCAGATGATGCCCTGGAGGTCCAGCACCTAAGTGTCTCTGCCTTGGGGCTGCCACCAAGGACACAGGCAGAGCCAAAGCCTTCAGTGACTGATTGCATTTTGGAAACAGAGTAGTCAGTTGCGTAAGAATGTGAGAAGAAGTGAGGGAAAGGTTAATGCCCAGTGGAGAAAGATGGGGTTCGGGAAGGCAACTGAAGTAAAAACTGAGAAGCTCAGTGTGCAAATGTCGCTGACAGAATGAAGGGAGAAAGCTGGTCACCAAAAACTGACAGATTGGAGCAGGGAGAGGCAGGAGTCACAGAGATTATTAGCCAGGCTGCTGAAGGAAGTTTTCTTCTCCCTTACCTGTCAATAATAAAAGAGCAGGCACAATAGGTAGGTCAACATCGCTTTCCTGCTCTGGTGGTTTCCAAACTGCCTCCCTGCTCCCTGCTCCCTGCTGGGTTTTGCCAGAAGCCTGTTTGAGGCCTTTTACCCATGACCTCCTCATTCAGATTCAGGACCTCCCCACTCCCCCACACTTTTGTCTGTTTGCCTCTCTCCTCTTTTCCTCCCCCTCCTCTCTCTTACACACACACACACACACACACACACACACACACACACACACACNNCACACACACACACACACACACACACACACACACACACTTTACTCATGAGGCACACTTGGCCTCAGATGAGACACTCCTTTGAATCTACCCTTAAGCCATAGTCAAGTAGGTCCAGCCAACCAGACTTCAAGAGCATGGAAAGCAGCCCTTGCTCTCTGACCTTCAGAGGGTAGATCCCAATGTATCCAGTTGGCTTTGTTGCCTCAGGGAGCCAGGTGGTGCTGCTAGCCTGGGAGCAGGCAGCAGGGCCTCTGGTGAGATGAGCCAGTATGTCACCACCGGGATGCCTTCTGTGGGCATCTGCCAGTCATCATCTGTGGGCATCAAGCGTTCCTGTCCTTCACCAAAAGTTTGACTATCCTGGTTGAAAAGAAAACATACCCTTTGTTTCTTGAGAGACCATTCGGAAGGAGGGAGTTCCACTAAGGTTCTCTGAAGCAGATGACTGTGTCATAATTTTGCTGTCCCAGGCAGCCCTACTGACAGCCAGGCCCTTACTCTCCCTTGTATGAACATCGGTGTCATCATGGCACCTGCAACAACTTGAAGAAACAAATAATAACACGTTGCTGTTAGTTGCTAAACTCCAGCCGACATTCCTATTTCAGCATCCTCTCCATTAAAGTCCACCTCTGACCCAGGATCCTACGTGGGATGCCACACTACAGCTTGGGAGTCCTCGGTTTCTGTCTTTCCTTGGTCGTGACACTTTGAGGAATCCTGCCCGGGGATTCCCAGGCATCCCTTAAGCTGAGTCTGCCTATGTCTGCTGTAATTAGACTGTGGGTTACGGACCTGGGAGAAGATGACTGGGGCCCCTTAGCACAGAGGAGAGACACATAGTGTCACTGTTTCCTAGGCTCATCAGTGATTCTGTGTTCAGAGATCAGGGTCCAGCCCCGAGGATCTTCCTCCAGGATGGAATCTAGATGCCAAGACTTGGATTGCTATCAGGAAGAACACAGAAGGGGTGGGTTAGGGATGGGGAGAGTGTGTGTAAGGAAGACAGCTTAGCAGCCGCGGGTCTGACAAACCAGAACGCTACTTTCTTCTCTGACTCTTTTGAACTTGCATGCAAAACGCTGGCTTTCTTCTCTGCTACTTGTGCCACAATGCCTCTGACTGTGGAGAGGTACTTGGCAGTTTGCTGGATGGCTTTGCAGGCTTGGAGACTAGATTTGGTGATGTTAATCTTAGGTTCCTATTTTCTCCGAGTCTTTCTTTTCCTTATCTGTGAGTTTAAGATGATGACATGGTACTTCCCACAGGATTAATTTGGGTTATTGACATAAAGCACTTGGGAAAGAGTCTTAGAGTAAGTACTTCACAAATGCCATCCACCTACATCAGCATGATTATTATTGCAAGGACTTTAAAGGGCAGAAATTATAACTGTTCTCATAGTTGTGGGGCTCCACGGTCTAGCATGCTGGGCATGCAGAAGGAGCCCAGATGTTTGCGGAAATTTAGATTCAGGGACCCTTCAGCAAATTCAAAGTTCCTGTGACCACTTCGCATAGTGCTTTCTTGCTTGTACTGGTTGGACTGTTAGACAAAATAAAAACAAACCAAGCCAAATCTCGGTACAAAACGCCACAACTCCTCTGGGAAAATATGGTCATGACAAATCTGTTCCCATGGAACTGGAATATCATCAACTAAAATCTTCAGAAAACTGAGAAGAGCCCACCCATCGCAGAGTGTGTGCTGTGCATCTCTGATACGGCACCCGCTTCAGAGGACAAGAGCCGGGTTCCACACTGCGAGGGCACCGTGCCAGCACAGAGAAGGCTGGAAATGGCCAGCTGGTGGACATCTACCTCAGGGAAGAAGTACCAGCTTATGGCATCTGATTCTTAATTTTTCCTGATTTTGGCAAGCCATCAATTGAACACCAAAATTATTTTTTTTTAAAAAAATAGTCAATTTATATAAACAAAATTAAAAGAAAGGTTAATGGGTCAGGGTGATGGCTCAGTCCATGAAGGTATTAAGGAAAATAACTGACTTCAACTTCTGACCTCTACATCCATGTACACACATCCATGTATACACACACACACACACACACACACACACACACACGATAAAAATCATTATGTAGCCAACTATATCCAGCCTGAATATAGATAGTCAATTACAGAGTTAAAAAAATTACTATGTAGCAGTATGTTTTCTCTCCTTCACATTTAATGAATGCTGTATTGAAAGTTTGAAGTTGGCCCTGGGGCAGTATTTACATCACAGACATGGGTTTTTAAGTGATAAAGGAGTATTCAATACAGAGCAATGAGCAGGATCAGATTGCGGTTGTGGAACATTTAAGATTAGAAACCTTTGTAACTGCATTCATTTTGGGAAACTGGGACAACAAATTAACATAGATCCTGACGTATAATGCAACAAGAATCGATTCTCAGTTCTGGGATCTAGCAGTACAAAATGCAGTAGATTCCTGAGGAGAATGCATTTGCTGCCGTCTGTAGAGTGACTGCTCTGCTGTTCTTGAGTGTGTGAATGTGCCCCTCCATTTCGGCCTGTGCATCATATCCTCTTTGTGGGCCTTCCTGTCTGTGTCCACTGTATTAGGATACTTGGGATGGCCTAAAAAAAATACTCAGAACAGCAGGATAATGTCATTTGAAGAACCTTGTCTTATTCCTGTCCACAAGGACCCTTTTCCCAGGTAGGGTATCATTCCAGGGATTAATAAAAAAATCATTATAGCACAAATGCTGTAATCAATAATAACATATACAAATGTGTATTAAAATGACTGAGAGGGTGTTAGCCAGGCACACAGGAAGATTGCCCACAGGAGAATTCTTGCCATGGGAGTCTTTTCTGTGGGGTTATGTTTTCTTGTGTGCTCACCACCTTTGCCCTTTGGTTGCATGAATGCATGTGCTTACAGACACATACCCTGTTGTTGTTTAAGCTGCATTTGGGGCTAATGTTGGCTCTCCTGGAGCCACTCTATAGTCCCCCATTCCCAAATCAAGTGGGAAGCACCAAAGAGCAAGCACTTTTTAAATCTATTGTGCAGATCCTGGACAAGCTTGGCTTCTCAAACAAAAGTGCCTTTAGTGTGACTGACACAAAAGGTGGCTGCTTCACCCCAAATCCCCTCTGCTCCCTTTGTCTCCTGGCCCCTCCTCCAGAGAGTTCATTGAAAAACTTTTGTTGTCTTAGCTCAGAGGTTGGCAAACATCCCTAGGAAGATGCAGAAAGTGAATATTTAGGACCTGTCAGTCTACCTGCTTGCTGCTGCAAAAACCCAGGTCTGCTTGTGTAGCGCAGGGCAACTGCGAGCAGCACCAGATGAGAGGCATGGCTGCAGCCCAGTAAGATTGTCTGGACACTGAAGTTGGAATTTCATAGAATTTTCACATCATAACATCTTTAGTCCCCCACCCTCAACCATGTAAAGATGTACAGATAATTCTTAGCTTTAGGGGTAAGCAGGAGGCTAAAATGGCTGTGATTGGCCCTGTGACTTAGTTAGGCAATAGCACCTGACCTGTGCATGTTGGCTGTAAGATTTAAAATCCCAGACCCACAGGCTCTCAGAAAGCACCTCTCAGGCTATAAGTGCATAATTCCCATCATCATCTCTAATTACCGTTCAGTGTCCTTCGGAGTTGTTAACCATAGCCCTGGAGCTCCTGTGGCTGCAGGAATGCTGCCCTGTCTGCACACCCAATCATCTTGCCTCACTATCCAGCCCTGCTGATTGCTGGAGTTCTTTTCCACACAGGGTAGCACCTGTTTCCAGAGACAGGAATCTACAGGACACAGTTGGAACTCAGAAGCACAATATCAGCATATCAGAGCAATTTCATGCTCTACTTGTCTTGGGTTGTTATTAACGAAAATTAAATTTTGTGCTAATCAGTCTTAGCATTTGGTGTGCATGACATCCAAGTTTCTGATTTCTGTAAATGGTGGTTAAATTATATTTACGCTACTTGTAGGGTGCTCAAATACCAGGGACATGCTTTTACCAACAATTACACTCGCTGGCTGACAGATGTCACCAGGAACAGACATGGCTGAGGGCAAGAGAAGGTTTTTCATAGCAAGTCCAGGCAAAAGGACACAACTCAAGGATCACAGTTAATTTTATTTTCCTGCTTTCATTTAGACATCTGTCTGAAGTTTCAACTGAGGAAAATGATTTTTCTTTATGCTTTCCTTTGGTTCTTCATAGTTCTCCCCAGTAGCAGGTACCTCTGCAAAAACAAACAAAGGCGCTTTAGAGCATGGAAACAGAGCGTTTTTTCCCCCCATATTAGATAAGAGCAGTTGACCAGGATGTTAGGGATGAGTGACAACCGCAGAGAAAGAAAGGTGCTAGATGACTGAGGCATACCTGATTCCGAGTGTGTCCCTGTGATTAGTGAGTACGTCGCAAAGGTGCCATGTGGACAGTCTCAGGGATCTCATTCCCTTCAGCAGGTAAGAGCTGCTAAGTAACTGACTCCAGATGGCTGTCTCCACCACCCTCCTGCTTCAGCCTTACCTACATGGATGCACCATGGAATGGAAAGTCTTTTGGATCAGACATTTTCTTGATTGATGATTGATGTGGGAAGATAAAGCTCCTTATGGGCAGTGCTACCCCTGGGCTGGAGGTCCTGGGTGCTAAGAGAAAGTGGGCTGAGCAAGCCATGGGGAGCAAGCCAGTAAGCAACACTCCCCCATGACCTTCTGTGTCAGGCCCTGCCTCCATGAGTTTCCAGAGATGACAGCAGAGCAGAGAAGAAACAGAGAGCTAAATCCTTGAGTTAAAGGCACAGAATCCTTCATGGGAAGAGTGCTTAGCAAGGGCCCAGGGCTGAGGAAAGGGCATTGTTCCTGCCAGGTTTCTGTAGAACCTTTTCAAATCCATCTAAAATGCATCAAGTCCTCATAATGGTTAGTCTTGATAATCAATACGAAGAGGTCTGTGATCAACTGCTGCAGGATAATGCTCTTGTACACTGCAAAGATTTGTCACACATATTAGTTTAATAAAACACTGATTGACTAGTAGGCAGACAGGGAGTATAGGCAGGGCCACCAGACTAGGAGAATTCTGGGAAGAGGAAAGACAGAGAGTCAGTCACCAACAAGATGCGAAGGAAACAAGATGAGAAAAGGTACCAAGCCACGTGGCTAAACATAGATAAGAGCTATAGGTTAACTTAAGTTGTAAGAGCTAGTTAATAATAAGCCTAATCAATAGGCCCAATGGTTTATAATTAATATAAGCTTCTGTGCAATTTTTTTTGGTACTGAATGGCTACAGAATCAGGCAGAACAGAAACTTCTGTCTACAAATGGCACTCAAACATTTGGTAAGACTTTCCATAGAAAGCCTGAGAAAGCTTTAAAGAAAAAAAAGGATTCTAGACAGACAAGAACAGAGTCAAGCGCAGCTTCTTGGTAATCGTCATTGCTCAGGTAGATTCTGTTTGCTGGTGGCAAGCAGAGGCACAGCTCCTTTAAGAAAGGCTTTCTGACTCCGCATTAGTGGCAAAAGCCCCATGATGGTTCTTTTAAGAGACCCCATCCTCATACACTTAAATGGTGCTTATGAACAGCCAGCAGCATGATTCTTGGTGGTGGCATGGACCTAGAAACTCCAGAGTTGTGGCAATAAACATAGCTCCTGCCAATACGTCTACCATGAAGCTAGACTCTCTAGAAGCCAAGGAATGGGTGGGGTCAAACACCAAAGCTGCCACTTTAATCCCAGCCATGGTGTTTAGCAGATTAAAGGCTCATGTGCTTAGAGAAAGGTAGAGATATACAGTAAATCAGACTCAGACAAAAAATAGAGAAAGTCCTTTAAAAAAGAAATAAGGTAGTCAGGCCTGGTGGCACACTCCTTCAATCCCAGCACTTGGGAAGCAGAGGCAGATGGATCTCTGTGAATTTAAGGTGAGCCTGGTCTACAGAGTGACTTTCAGGATAGCCAAAGGTACACAGAGAAACCTTGTCTCAAAAAACCCAAAAAGTTAAAAAATTAAATTTAAGAAAATAGAGTAAAAAACTAAAGCCATGTAAGATGGAAAATACACAGAGAGTCTGGATATTTTATGTTATTGTGTTGTCTTTGAATTGTTTGATGGCTGAAGAGGGAGCAACAGCTGCTAAAAGACACTTAATGATAAATGTTGCTGGATTAATGCAACATATATATTTTGAAAATGCCTTGACTTCAAAATTTAAGTCAAAAGATATGTTACTTTGGGAAAGAGGTTTTGCTTTTGTTTCCACAGAAAATGAGAGGCTACAGATTCATTCTGGGTTAAGAAAAATAAGGCTTGATAGAGGAAGACCCCCTGAAAAATCTCTGATAGGAGCAGATGGCCCAGATGATCCAATGGCTCAGAGCACCTCTGTTGTAATTTCCTCTGAGTTCTATATCCAGAACAGCCTCAAGACTGCTGCCTGAGATTATTTTCTTTGGGTCCCCTAAGATTATTGGCACCCCCAATCAGCAGGAAGTAGCCTAGACAACTTTGTCCACATTCCCAAAAACGGATTTCGGATGTTTGTCATTGTTTAGACTCTTGGTTACAAGTTGTTATGAATAATGGTCAGGAAAAAGCTAAACATAGGGGACTAGATTCACAGTTCCTGTTTTGAAAAGAAAAAAGGGGAAATCCTGTGGGATAATGCTTTTGTACACTATAAAGGTTTATCACTCATATTAGTTTAATAAAACACTGATTGGCCAGTAGCTAGGCAGGAAGTATAAGTGGGTACCTAGTCTAAGAGAATTATGGGAAGAGGAAAGGCAGAGAGCCAGTCACCATCTAGACACAGAGGAAGCAAGTTGAGAATGCCCTCCTGATAAAAGGTACCAAGTCACGTGGCTAAACATAGACAAGAATTATGGGTTAATTTAAGTTGTAAGAGCTAGTTATTAAAGAGGCTGAGCAATAGGCCAAACAGTTTGTAATTAATATAAGCCTCTGTGTGTTTCCTTGGGATTGAGCGGCTGCGGGACTTGGGGGAACAGAAACTTCTGTCTATAGTTAACTAGAGACTCACCTTTAGGCAGGTCTGTGGTGGCATCTCTGGGGAAGAGTAACTGAGGAAAGACCCTTATTTGGAGTGGGTGTCACCTTCCAACTGGTGTCTAGATCTGAAAGGGTCTGAAGGAAAAGTGGTGTGCCCTGCCTGCCTTCTTTTTGCCTGTGAGTGTGTCTATCGGCTGCTGCAGCTCTCTTAATTCTGGACTCTGGCTTCTTCAGACCCTCTGTCCCTACCTCCCAAAGCTGGATTTGAGAGCCTGATTTTCCTGTTTGGATGGAGCCTTAGATTCTAGGGGCATAGGATCTGTTAGCATCCCAAAGCAGATAACACAGCTAGGTAGGATGGGCTCTGGGACATCTGTAGATCCCATTTTGAGTTACCTCTCTGACTTCACTTCCACAACAGGCACAGTAAACAGCAAAGTAAATTTTTCAGGCTCTTTACTAACAGGGGCATCAGAGAACAAGGATGAGACCCGCCCAAACAGATTTCATCATTGTGTCTCTGCACATCCTCTGGACCACCACTATAGCTGGGCAGCATGTGAGTCCTGTAGGCCCACACTCTTTTTATTCCCCACTGGGAGATTTAATTCCTTCTTATTTTTTGAATTGTTTTTATTAAGCTATATATTTTCTCTGCTCCCTTCCCTCCTCCTTCTACCCTTTCCCATAATCCCCATGTTCCCAGAACTCAGAAGATCTTGTCTTTTTTTATTTCCTATGTAGATTAGATCTATGTATGTCCTCTTTTTGTCTAGGTTCTTTGGGGTTGTAAATTGTAGGCTGGGTTTTCATGCTTTATGTCTAAAAGCCACTTATGAGTGAGTAGATATTATAGTATTTGTCTTTCTTGGTCTTTGTTACCTCACTCAATATAATGTTTTCTAGATTCGTCTATTTGCCCACAAAATTCAAGATGTCATTACTTTTTTCATCTGTGTACTACTCCATTGTGTAAATATACCACACCTTCTTTATCCATTCTTTGGTTGAGGGGCATCTAGGTTGTTTTCAGGTTCTGGCTATGAAAAACAATGCTGTTATGAACATAGTTGAGCACATGTCCTTGTGGTACGATTAAGCATACTTTGGATATATACCCAAAAGTGGGATTGCTGGGTCTTGAGGAAAGTTGTTTGCTAATTTTCTGAGAAATCACCACACTGACATCCAAAGGGGTTGTACCAGCTTGCATTCCCACCAGCAATGCAAAAGTGTTCCCTTT